>VZUI01087279.1:0-13099 GCA_013401135.1 Cettia cetti | reverse complement strand
AGGGTGCCCAGAGCAGCTGTGGCTGCCCCTGGATCCCTGGCAGTGCCCAAGGCCAGGCTGGACACTGGGGCTGGGAGGGACAGTGGGAGGTGTCCCTGTCATGGCAGGGGTGGCCCTGGGTGGGCTCTGAGGCCCCTCCCAACCCCAACCCTTCTGGGATTCCATGATTTGCCCATTCCATACTGTGCACATTCCCAGGTGCAAATGGAATCTGGCATCTCCCAATTCCTTCTCATTAGAGATGCATCTCGTTAGGATCCACCTCCTTCCAGGAGAGCTCTGAAGGGAGCAGTGGCTGAGGGATGGAGCAGTGGCTGAGGGATGGAGCAGTGGCTGAGGGATGGAGCAGTGCTCAGGGCCAGTGTGAGCAGTGCAGGGGACTCCTGGCAGTGCCCTCAAAGGAAACGTGTAGGGAGGAATAAAGAATCCACACAGGGAAGAGGATAAAGAATCCACAGGCTCCTGGAGGAGGAGGTGAAGGTGGTGGCAAAGCCTCCTGTAGCACATTCTGGAGAGGCAGAGCTGGTGAATGTGTCAGCAGCTGGCCTGGCTGTGAGCTGCCCTTGTCTGAGAACACTGAGCCTCACACAGCACCAGGGTCTGCCTGACCACCCCTGGGGGCTCATGGCCCCACTGAGCCCTGAGAGGAGCAGAGAGGAGCCCTGAATTCCCAGTGTTCCTGAGCTCCCTTTGTCACAGGTATTCCCACTGCTTGTTAAACTGCACTGGAGGGTGGCAAAGCCCTTCAGGAGAGCAGTGGCAGAGGATGGAGCATCTCTGCCACCCTGAGGGCCAAACAGGCCTTTGATGGCCTATTCTACAACAAATCCTGTCAGTCAGTGTCAAGATGGAAACAAACTCAGGTGGTTATTCAGCTTTATTCTGCATTTGTACTTCTGCCTTCAGAGTTGGGCTCCTCCTCTCTGCTCCTGGCTTTTCCTCCGTGTCCAGGAGCAGAGAAGTGGCCAGGGTCAGGCAAGGCCAGGTGACAGTGCAGGGGTTATCCCTGCTCAACCCCAGTGGTGCAAGGTGGGCACTGACTGACACCTGAAAACTGGGCAAAACTCTTGCAGAGTTCATCTTCTTCACATCTCTTCATCCAACCCACTGACACAGACATTCTGGACATCCTGCTCACATGGCTTGCATTAAAGCATTGTGAAATCCCAAATTCTAGTGCCAGATGGTTTTGGATTACTCTGCTTGTGTAAAGGGTTTAATTTGGGTGCACAGAAAATGTAAAATACTCTGGTAATAGCTTTAGCAGGACTACACAGCCTGCATTTGCTTTATTCATCAGCCCTGCTGGCTGCCTTCTGCACGTTATATTCCCAGCCATGATAAAACTTCAAAACATGAATTCAGATTTACTGACTTCCCAGAACAGGCTCTGCTCTGTAAAATGTTTAAAGGGGCTGATGTGAAAGGAAATATTCCTGAAGGCCTCTCTGCTGAGAAACCACACAGTGAATAAAAATAGCTCTCTTTTTCCAAATACACGGCTCAGGAATGCCTGAGCCTGGTTCTGAGTGCAGGGAGGGAAAAGGGGAATGGGGAAAGGTCAAGCATACAGCTGTTGCTCCTGCCAGGAGCTTTCTGCTTGCCTCACTTGATGAACTGAATGAGCCTTTTAGCTGCTTTTAACAGGGATCACATTTTTCAGCTGATCTTTTCTTGGTGGAACAGATGAGCACCAGGAGGACAAACACGGAGTTAACTTGAAATGGGATCTGTTGGAATTCACACACCCCCTTCTCCCTGCTGCAAACAGGGTGAAAAGGGCCCTTGCACTTTCTGGATTTCCTCCTGCATGGACCACTGTCACATCTTGTACCACGGGGCTCTCTCTGCCTGGTCATTATTCAGATATAGAATTACTGCCCTGATCCACTCACACTCCCAAGTGCAAAATTAGACCAGTGGCTTTCTAGGATATAATAATGAAAAGAAGCTGGGTTGTGTTTTAAGAGGACTCTCTAAAGTTACTCCTCAAACAGGTTGTGGTTTTAGTTTGTTTGGATTTGTTCGAGATGGGGAAGACAGTGAGTGGCTAAAGAAAGTCTTTATCTCAGTATCCTCTTTTTAGAAATAAATTGCTTGTCTTCAGAGCCAAGACAAAAATAAGGGCACGACATATGGACAGTGGTCTTGTTCTCAGAGAAATAACAGGAGGAAGGCTGGTTTGTACAGAGGGATTCCCGTGGCTCTGCCTAACACCTTTGACCACTCTTCACTCACCCTTTTTCCACAAGTATTCCCCCCACCCCCGAGTTTCTGTGTAAAACCCAGAGAGAGAGATGTCAAATAGAAAAATTCGATTTGATTTCGACAAGTTTAGTATTGCCAAGGAGTCTGTGTTTCCACTTGTACTGCAACACAGAGAGAGAGCATCACTGACTGGCAATTCATCTGATCAGCCTCCGAGTACTCTACAATAATTAATTACCCATTTTTCTACCAAGTTATTCCTTCAAAAGCAAAGGGAACAAAGCAAAACTCGGGAGTTTTGCAGGCTGTGAGATGCCCAGAGCAGAGTGGAGAGTGGGAGGTGTACAGAGGACTCCTGGCTGTGCTCCCTGGTGCCCAGCCCAGGTGAGTCTCCTCACCAAGGGCAGGTGAAGTCGCTGCTGCCGCCGGCTCAGCGTGCACCGGCACGGAGCTGGAGGCGGCGAGGAGGAGGAGGGACATGCCCAGGGGCTGTGGCCAGGGTCACACATCCCGGGGATGCCACGGGTGTGCCCAGGGCTTGGCACGGCTCCCTCCGCCCGAGCCTGGAATTCCAGCGAAGCGCCAGGACACCGGGATCTCACCGCGGGGAGGAGGATGCAAGGCTGAACGCTGCCTGGAGCTGCAGGGCACACATCTGAAGGGCTTTTAGGATGTGTGCCTGCAGAAATGCACCCCGCTTCAAAGGAATGATCAGCACGGGGACACCGGTGTGAGGAGTTTGTTACATTCCCTAAACTTTATTTTTTAGTCTGTGCTGTATCAGTATTAAGCCTGGAAGGGCAGAACTTCCCCCGTTTTCCTCAGTCCCTTCTCTCCCACTGTCCCTAGAGGCAGTCCAGAGACTGACAGAGTACTGTGGATTATTTACCCATGTTTTCCTCTGGAAGGCTTTGGGGTGGGTTGTTCAGGAGTCTCCCAATTTTTAATAATTTTCATATATTTTTTAAGATGAATCTGTCCCCCCCACCTGGTGAGACACACACTCAGTTAACATTGAGACAACCAAATAAAACTGATGCAGCAATTTCCAGGGATGACCCTTGGCAGAAGAAGAAGTTCCTGTGACTTTTTTCCTGGTAGCTCCAGGGCTCCTGTGCTTCAGGGTCAGGACCTGCTGACAGTTCTGGCCATTCCTCACTCCTGAGTGTCTCACATACAGAGCCTCAAGGTTCTGTGACCTGGGTGGCATCACACCTGAGATCTGTCACACAGCCAAGGACAGAATTCAGTTATCCTGGACAAGCTTTGGTTCTCTGAGCCATGAAATTGTCCTTTCCTGTAGTGTCCCTGTGCATCTGCCAGCTTTTCCAACGAGGTAAATGCTCCTTTAGCAAGCAACCCTAGTTGACTCCACGGAGGAGGGGAGAAAGCAGCACTGAACTGTTTCACTGAAGGCTGCTGTGATTCTGTCCACGAGGCTGCTAAATTGAGGCTGTAAAAACAAACTTAACCCTAGCATGTCCCAGTGTTCTGATGTATTCTAATAATTTAATTTTCTGGATGAGTTTTGAATTCACGTGCTTCACCAACACTCTGCAGCTGTAGCAGTGCTCAGGTCTGAGGAAGAATTAACAATTTTATTCACCAGCACTAATGGACTGGCCCAAAGCCCCTTTCCTGCCTTTGCAGCAGGAGGCTCCATTTCATTCAGTGAAAATTCAATGGAATGCTCTCAGACATTCCCTTCATACCTGTAGAGGGGAAGAGATCCCCGTGGCCAGCAGCTGAGGGGCAGCTCAGGTGAGCTGTTTGATTTAAAAGCTTGAAAAGCTGCCCAGCCCCTCTCTGGGCAGCACCGTGCTGCCATCAGGCCCAGTGACCCCACAACACATTCCCTGCACTTCAGGGCTCTGCTCCCAACCCAAGAGCCCGATTTTCATTAGTCAGTGGAGCTCCCTGCCCACAAACCTGCTCATCAGGTTGGTCATGAGTGTGTTTGTTTCTGAATGCTGCAGTGTCAACGTTACTCACTGCATGAACCCTGGGAACAAAGGAGGGAGCAGCCAACACCCAAGGTCATTCCCAACTCCAAATACAAAAATACATTCTTGAGGTACTTTCCATTTGTTAATGCTTCCATCACTTTTCCAGGTTGAAGCTGACTGAGAGCTGCTTCCAGGAAAATAATCACAGCCAGAGCAGATAATGTGTTTTATCCTGGTGTACACTGAAGACAAAAATAAGTGATAATTTCTGAAAAATAACATCTTCCTTCTGTAAAGAATAAAAAAATCAAATAATTCTATTTATTCTTCAGTTTTCAGGGACAGCTGATTTTTCTCCTAATTTCACACACAACCTCCTTTTTCCTATCTTTTGCTAGATAGCAGTGTTATGCCATTTTCAGGCTCCCATGGATAAAACATCCTTCTAGATGACTCTTTTCATTAGTGTGACTAACCTCGGAGACAGATATTTATGATATAATGATGACTAGACTGCCAGCTGCCTGAATCTTAAAGGAAGAATTTTTTAAAGAAGACTTTAATATGAAGCATGCCTATTAAAGTAGGTGATAATATGAACAATATGAGTCTCAGATGAGTTGTTGCATATTTAACTACTATATTATCAAAATAGCATGGCAGTGAGTAAAAACAAGCCCCATTTCTGAGCAATGATTGGCTTTATACCCCATTTTATTGAATAACAAATGCTGGGACCAAATGCTATCCTTCCCTTAGGTGACTCCATCTGCTTTTCCAGCGTTTCCAAGAACTCCAAACCACTCCTGTATAATACATGTTGTACCATCCAGCAGGAATTAGGGATGTTGAAAGCCCAGTGGCTGCAGCTCTGAAGTCCATACACACAATTTGATGAACAAATACACCAAGGCCTGGTTATCTTCTTCTGGGGATGTGGCAGCTGGGGGGATTAAAAAGGGTGTGACAAATCCATTGTAAGATTAAGTAATATAGATTCAGGTATAACTAAAGATTACTCACTGCAAACACTTTTAAATATATAAATTTCTAGAGTTGTGGCAATAAACCAGGCGCAATTTTTGTCTGATTGCGCAGTAATTTTTTTATTTTTTTTGTGCACTAATTATTTCTAAGCTTTAAAGAACTGCTGCAGATAAAATTCAAGGTTATAGGACTTAGTGAAGGACTTGAAATTAATTGCTGCAAATAATCTTGGAAGGAGAGTATGGGATCAGGCATGATTCTGAGGGAGTGCTGGCAGCTCCCCTTTTGTTCCTTTCAATGCCCAGAGTGCAGAGGAGCAGGAAACCTCCCCTGGGGGGCTGGAGCCGAGCTGGGGGGAGATGAGGGAGTGGAGATGGAGCCACACGAAGGGAAGAGGAAAGTGGAGTCCCCCTGGCCCATCTTCAGGATCCACCACCAGAAAACACTTTGCATCTCTGATCTCTTCCACAAGAGGAAAGCAATCAGCAGAGCTCTGCCAGTGCTGCAGCCAGGAGGGCCACGCTGACAAAAAGCTGATTGCCAAGTGGAAGAAGCAGGGCTGGGAGAAGCTCTGCTGCCTGTGCTGCATCCAGAGCTGGGACACCCACCTTGGCACCAAGTGCATCTGCAGGCTCCCCAAAAGCAAGGTGGAAGTGGGCAGAGTCACTAAGTGCACTCACTGTGGGTGCAGAGGCTCTGGGTGAAGCCTTTTGCCATCAAACTTGTTTTTTTGAACTCTGAGGGATTCCCTCCTCCTCCTCAGTGGCCTATGAGTGGAATTACAGTTGCTTTCTGTGATGGGATATTTCTATAAATAATTAAAGCAGCAGCATGATCACCTGGATCATGCATAAATGGAAGGTGCTTTGGAGTAGGGTTTTGTGTAGTCATTTATTTTTCAAAAAAGCTTGCCTTACTAAAATAAAAAGGGTATTGTAAAGGGTATTGTAAAGAGTTAGCTGAGACTCCATTATCTTCATGCAGGAAAAGCCAATTCTTTATTATCACAGCCCATTTTATACAGTTTTTACAGACCTCATGTGCAGCTTTAATTGGTTAATAGCTTTCTTGCCAGTTACTCTGTTGGTTAGTAAAAGGTATTCTGCTTGTCCATCAAATCTCTCTCTTCTTGGATTGTTTACATATTTTCTTCACTGATTCTCATGGGACAAATCCCTTGTTATTGCAGGTGCATTTGTTTTTCAGCCTAGGAATATGTGCTTATGCTAACGAGTTTTCATACCAAGATTGTGTTTGCATGGGAAGTTGCAAATTACTTAGAAGAAGTGACAGGCTAAATTTGGCAATTTAGCAGAGCAGGCCTGATGTTTTGAGGCCTTTCTTTTATAATTCTTCTACCTCTCACGACAGCAGAGCACTGGCAAATGCATCCTGAAAGGTTGAATGGAAGCCTCTTCTGAATTCAAATCAGAGTTTATGTGAAAGTGTTAAGTGTATGTGCCAGAGAGAGCTATTCCTAGATTCCCTAAGAATGCACCATGAGATTTTATAAGTAATCAATTCAAAAAGCTGGGAAAAAGAAGAAAATTATTTATTTATACAGAGAAGATCACACCTCTTATGAATTATGAACTATGCATTTATATAGCAGGCCATATGTGCTCATGAATAAATCCTTTTCTGAGACTCAAGACTTTGGGAGCTGCTCACTAAGTTAAACTTTACACATATTAATGTGGAGAAGCCTAGGAAATGAAGATAGCTCCTTCCTAAGCAAAATCTTTGCTTAAACCAGTGAAACCCCAAGACCTCAGTATGGTTTTGCAATGTCCATTTGTATTTCTGGGACTGAAATCCTTAAAACAACTCAAGAACATCCCAAGAGATGAAGAGTAGCACCCAGCTGTGTGCACTGAGGAGAAAAAGCTGCTTCATGTGTTCAGGATGCTGTCACCAAGAGCATTTAGGCTGAAGATTTTTTGTATTTGGCTGAATCAAAGAACTAGCATTGAAAATTGTAAACAATATTGTAATTGTTTTGCATTGTATTAACAATTAACATTGTAAATTTAGCATTGAAAAATTATATGATGATACAGTTAAGCGGAGAAAATTGTTTCATTTCTATTTAATTTATGTTGAGTTGACATGAAAAGAGTCAAAGTGAGAGCAACTTCTAGGAGTTTTCACCTGTAAATGTTCACCTTTACAATTCCAAACACAGAATGTTTGCACTGCTGGGGAACCCCACAGTATCTGGGGGGTTTTTTTAACCTTTAAATCTGCCTCAGCCGCATTATTGCTCCAACTTTGAACCTATAACATAATTAAAGCAACATTTTTAACAGCACATCTCACACACACACCTTTGTCACAACTGTGAACTGTGTTATGCCTGGTCCTATGCTTTTCTCCCCCCAAGCCAGCACCTTTTTATGACCTTTTACTCATCCTCAGCTTGTAGTTTCTCATGCAATTAAAGTGAGCCACACCTATTTTTAGCATGTACAAATATTCTAGGAACTACAGAACTGTTTGTCATCTCTGTTGGTAGAGCCCAGTTGCTTTCATTTGTTGCTTGGTGGAAATTACCATGGAATTCAGTTATCTTTTTGTTGTTAGCAATGCTTGCATTTCTTAGATAATTTCTCCTCTCCTGTGAGTTATTCCCACTGCTCCTTCCTGACAGGCATATCCCTAACATGGCTTTGCACAGCTTTAGGTGAACATCTCTTTTTAAAGAGTATTTCTCATAATTATTTTTGTACTTCTATGCATTATTTAATGCAGCTGAAAGGATGCTGTCAGGTTTATATCCACATTTCAATCTGAGGTGGGATAACCTCACTTAGCTCACTCTCTTATATCCTGTGCACTGTTTTGGGTCAAACACCTCACTGGAAAAAACAATAAAGCAGATAAATCACTGCAATATTAACACAGTTTTGGTTTTTTCTCCCCATTAGATATCTATCTTTCTGCAGAGAATTTATGTCTGAAAGGAATGTGGCTATAATATTTTCCATTAAATTATCATGCTGCTAAATCTTTCTTGGCAAAGGCTGTGGTAAGGTGCAACAACTCAACTGCTTGCTTGACAGCTTATTCCAGGAATAATGTAGAAGGGAAAAAAAGTTCTGCTCATTACTTCGGTAATGAGATGTTGGAGGGGGGAAGGTTTTAATCCCTTTTGCTTTGGCAGGCTGCAAGCAGGACACCAGATGGGAGATATTTAATAAATAAACACTGCAAAGGCTCTGATGCACCTATAGCCAAGTCCTGACTCAGCCTCCTCTTACTGAAATCACTTGGAGCCTGGTCAAGTACAGATAAAGAGCTCATTTCGGTGCTGGATCCCAGCTGAGGATTGCTGCATCCAAACTAGGTTAAGGAACCTGCTCTGGGAGCCATGGCAAGAGGACAAGACAGCTTTGCCTGGAACTCTTCACTCAGGTCAGCCTAGACCAGTCCATTTCCTCTGCTTCCAGCTCTGGAAACCTTGGTAAAGCTGTTCCAGCACCTGCATGTCTCTGCTCTGCCACTGCCCACTTGACATACTGGGGTTTTTTTCCCTAGGAATCTCTTTCCTTCCCAGAGTTAACTGGAACAGCCATGAGGGGATGGCTCCTCAACAAGGTAAAGCCTTTGGTGTCCAGGTACAGTTGCTTGATGTCAGACGTACACTGATAAAAGATGGGCTGGTTATGGATCTCAGTGGAGGCTCCAAAATCCATTTGACCCAGCCCAGTAGGACTGTCCAGCAAAGAGAGGGTTTAGCTGTGGGATCTGATCCTCCTCTGGAGCCCCAGCTCAGGAGATGCCCTGTCAGAGTAGACAGGATGGCACAAGCCTTCAACTGGTGTCATCGACATCACAGAATGCCTGGGCTCATCATGTTAAATTAATAATTGGTGGGTTTATTGCATTTGCAATAAACACTGCATAGAGATTTTTCATCACGGATTCCTCCTCAGTAAAACTCAGATTTTGGAATCACTCGTCTAAGTGGCTGAGAGCAGTGCGAGAAGCATTGGCAGCAAGGGAGGAGCGCGGGCTGCAGAGTGACTGCGGCAGATGCCTGAGGCCAGACAGCCGATAACAGAGCCGGGGAGCCGCGGGGACAATCCGGGCACCTCCTGACCGATAACAGAGCCGGGGAGCCGCGGGGACAATCCGGGCACCTCCTGACCGATAACAGAGCCGGGGAGCCGCGGGGACAATCCGGGCACCTCCTGACCGATAACAGAGCCGGGGAGCCGCGGGGACAATCCGGGCACCTCCTGACCGCGGCTCCACATTGTCCTGGATAACCCCAGGGCACCGCTCAGAAATAGAAGCAGCGGAATGACCAAATCTGCCCTTTTAGTCGACTCTCCCATTTTAGAGGGACACCAGAGCTCCATCAACACTGCACATAAACATTCCTGCTGTTCTCACGGCACAGTGCCTCTGGCACCCCAGGTTTTGGAGGTTATCCTAAAATATTTGGGGTCAGAGCCATCTTGCAGCAGAGGTCTTTGCAGTAGCAGCACACCATCAAATGCTGCTGTGATTTTTATCACCATAGCCAGCTTAACAGCCATAGCATTGGGCTCGGTGCTGAACTGCCCCTGTGACCAAAGGAAATGACACCTGGAAGGTGGACACGGTAAATAAAGTATCCCAAGCAGGTGTCGCCCAGCAGGTTATTCCACAGGTTGTTTAAAAAGAACAGACCAGCACAAGGAGGTTTGTGTGTTCTTGGCATGTCACAGAACATGCTTTAGAGGGTATTTTATTGAGACACTTTCTCAGCACGCCCCGGCCTGTGCCACATTGGTTATGTCAGTGTGGCCTCATGGTGACTTCATGGGCACTTTTACCTTCCCATTCTCATGGGACACCAATCTGCTGCTCCAGGAGTCCCGAAGGGCTCCCCTTGTCCCATGTAAGCTGTGGCCCTTTATCCCACAGGACTTCCTGAATCAATGCTTTCAATCTCTTTAGAGAAAGAGAGGGATGGTTGTGTAGCTGCAGTTCTTAGTTAGCAAGGGAAGTTATTTTTGCTGGTTTTAAATGTGGATATCTGTGCAACCGTCATGAGCTAACTCATCACTCTTGTATTATTATATACATTAAATAAGGAATTATTGGAAATCTCATCACCTAATTATGACAAATGGAAATGGATCTGGGATCAGTATGATTGCTTCTCCTCAAGCAGACTCCTTTTGCCCTAGAAGACTGTATATGGCTAATTTAGCACAGACACACTCAAGAAAAAGAATGACAACCAGCCAGCAACCAGAACAGTTCTCTACCCACGGCTCCAGCCACGCCGAGGAAAACAGGGCAACAGCATGGGCTGCAAAATGGGATTTGTGTTTTATTTGGTCTTAAAATGATTTGGCTTTTTGTCCAACACTTCTAAGAACTGTCTGTGTTAGGATGTATTGCTGAACCAACAGATTGCCTTCAGCTGGGAAGGCACTGGAGCACCTCTGAGCACAGCTATTCGCAAATAACCCTTGAGCCTTGGGATTTTTGGGGCAGACACTGGACCTGACATAAAATTGCATTTTCCTTGCGTGCAAGAAATGCAAAGCCTTTGTACTTCCACCTCGATTTCTGTCTCCTTTGTTTTCTCTAGGAAGTACTGAGCCAGGAATAGATGCCATGCTCCTCACTTTTGTTCTCTAACTGCAGGACTATCCTTGGCCTAAATATCAAAGAGAAACCTGCAAAATAAGAATTACAATTTTTATGAAGATACAACAAGCCAAATTAATTCTTGAGGCAAGGACACAAACTAAACACTGTTGAAAGACTCTCTTACTATCTGCTGGGGGAGAATTCCCTCCATTATAATGGAACACAGCTAAAAATATCCTGTATTACAAGAACACTGGAGCTGAATGTGAGGCAGTACACTTAGAGAGGATGATTAATTGATGTGTCACCAGCAGTAACACTTCTTGAGTAAAGCATTTTCACTCACTGCTGCACCCTGGTTCCACTTCAACTAAGGGAGAGTCCAGGGGATGATTTGAAGTTCTTTTAGATAAAGGGTTTTGATTTGCTCAGGGCAATTTATCAGCTGTAGCAGTCACAAAAACTTTTTATGACAATAAGTCAACAGGTGCCACCGAGGTTAAGCTTGGAGTTTCCTGGGCTCATGGACAGACCCAGGAGAACAACCAGCAAAACACAAGAAGTTAGAGAAAAGTTTTATTACAAGAGGTTTGTCAGTCTGGAATTCCTGAGCCCTATTACAAACACTCAGAGAGAAGCCAGGTTTTATTACTTCAGTAAAAGTAAAGATTTGGTGAAAAAAATGATGATGTATGATTTTGTTTCTGCAGCCTTTGTGAGTGACATTGATTGTTGGTTGGTTTTTTCCATGCAGTGATTTATAAGCTCTGAGCACTTTCTTAGCTCCACACGCTATTTTTCCTCCATTTATCACCTGGAAACAGCAGTAATTGATCGAAACTAGAAGTGGAACTACTTGTGAACAGGATTGTAACGTATCCAAGGCAACCAAAGGCCATGAAAATTATGCTGGACTAGGACAGTAGAGATTTTAAAAGTAATTAATGGGAAGAAATGCTCTTACTGGGGAAAATGTTATTATGAGGGCTTTGATGTTTTGCTGAGAGGCTCATCCCCTTTTCACAACTCGGGATGGGTTTAGTTCTGTAGAAAATACAGCATGTTATAAACCACACCACACAGACACGCAAACACAGCACTCGAAACACAAATAAACCCAAGTCCATCTTAAATGAGCTGCACTTAACAGGGAGGAAAAGACACATGTTGTTGTTACTCATAGTCTAATTAAAGAAACTTAACAGTGCTATAATATTAGATTTACAGCTTGAGGAAAGGTCAATCCAAAGTGCCTCCACGATCTGTCACACATTTCATTCCTGCGCCCGGGGGCTCGGTGGGGGTTTCTTGTACCTGATGAGCAAGAAGGGAAAGACATTTGAACAAAAGGATGACAACTAATTGTGGGTAACGCTGGGGCGTTGTACTTGCTGCCCTATCCACGTAGGAGTGCAGTTTGGGGCAATAACTGGCCACTAATTCGTTTACAAACTTCTCAGGGAAAAAAGGAGATTTATGTAAAACATCCTCAGTACGCTGAACTAAGCGGTAACATTACTTCTGAGCTTCGCGTACGCACAAAAGCTGAGAGCAATTCAACTCAGCAACTCGAAAAACTTTTTCCCCCTCCAGTCTGCGGGCGCGCAAGCCCCGCGGCTGCAGAGCGGAGCCCGGAGCGCTGAGGGAGCCCCGGGAGCCCTCCCGGCCCCGCGTCCTCCATTTCCTGCGCCGCCGCGGCGCCGCGCCCTGCCAAGATGGCGGCGGCGCCTGAGGGCCGGCTGAGGGCGGGACGCGGCCCCTGCCCGCTCCCCTCGGCCCCATCCCGGCCCCCGAGGCCGTTCCAGCCCCGACCCGCACCGCGGCACCGGCGCCTGGCGGTGTCCGGGCAGGGCGGCGCGGGGAGCGGGACTGAGGCTGAGGGAGTCGCGGTTGGCGGAGCCGGGGGATGGGGCAGCGGCAAGTCCCGGGCAGGTCTCGTTGGGGCGTGCGGGGTTTCTCCCCGGAGGCTTTGGGCTGCCCGGCTCGCTGCGGGAATCCGTGCGGGACAGAGGAGCGGGGCTGAGCGCGGCTCCTCGGTACAACACGGAGTCACCGCGCGGAGCGCACTAGGCCAGGCCGGGCCGGACAGCGACAGGGAGGGAGTGAGGCGGGCAAGGGCTCCGACGCTCCCGCCAGCCGTTCGGGTGCGTGCGGTACCGCACCGCCGCTACCGCGGCTGCGCTGTGCCCGGGCCGTGCTGCGCGCGGCGCGGGCAGGAGCGGGCGGTGAGTCACGGGGAACGGCGCGAACTGAGCGCCGCCATGGCCACCCCGCCCGCCCCCGGCCAGCGCGCGGGAGGCGCGCCCCGCCCACCCTCCGGCCGCCACGGTTGGGTGTCCCGTCCGGCGCTCCCATTGGCTGCCGCG
>VZUI01087277.1:0-62336 GCA_013401135.1 Cettia cetti | reverse complement strand
CAGTGACAAGCCTCCAGCTAGACCCTGTGCCGCTGATCACAATCCTCTGGGATCTGCTGTTCAGCCATTCCTCAATCCGCTGAAATGTCTGCTCATCCTGTCCATGCTCCCTGAGTTTGCCTAGGAGGATATTGCGATAGAGTGTTGAAAGCTTTGCTCAGGTCCAGGTTGACAATATGTACTGCTTATTTCCATCTTGCTGTTCCCAGGTATTTGGACTATTACAGGTTTATGGGGAATTTAGCAGAATAGAGCAGCAGACATGGGAGACACTATTTTTCTTGATCTTGTCTGCTTCTTTGTTTTGCATGGTCACATACTTGATGGACAGGGCACCAAAACAATGCCTGAAGGAAACCTTGAATTCTGTTTCCTTGAGTGTTTTGCAGATAATGTACTGAAAAAGAAATCTCTGTGGGCTTTTGATGTTAATTTGATGTCTTTTTTCATAGCTCTTTAGTTGAGGTACTAGTTTATTATAAATTAAGATCTATTGTAGTAAGAATTGTGAATAAAAAAATGTTACTGTATTTTAAAAACTTAAAATTCGATACTCCTTTTGTGCAATGGTTTCATGGCTCAAAGCAAGAACTGAATCTCATTGTATAATCAGGGGAATTTCTTGGTTTAAAAGGAATATGTTTCCATTTTTAATTAACATAATTAATAAGATATAAAACATTGAAAAACAGAAGTGTGCAGAACTAAAAATGTCTTGTTCTCCCCTATCTCTAACCATTGCTATAGGAAGAAATGTCAGTATTGGGTGCCAATCTGGAAGCTTCTCAATGATTCAGTGTTGTATGTTTAATAGAAATGGATAAATATATAATAAAATTATGGTACATAAAAATGTTTATGCATTAATTCTGCATTCAGCAATGCAGTGTAAGCCCTTTAATTACTGAATCCTGCTTTTGAGTTTTCAACTCAAAATTGCATCCCCCTGGCAGGTCAGACAGGTTTTTGTTGCTGGAAGGAAGCTGTCTTCTCCTGCTAGACTTTCAGGTGCAAGTTACACTGATCCATTGCACCAATAGCCCATGAATCCGTCTTTTTGCCCATACATTTTTTGTGGCTCTACTGTTGCCTACCAAGGTAATAGAGGAGAAAAACCAAAAGATGTATTAAAATGAAATTAAATATACTGTTTATCTGTTATCTACAGAGACCGATAGTTTGTTTTAGAAATAAATGAGGTTGATCCAGGTGTGTTTTACCTTAAATAAATCTATGGTCTCTTTTCTCATCTTGCTTTTCAAGTGCTGGGTAATAGTTTTCATGCAGACTTCATGTGTAAATTCCATAATGATGAAGGAAGGTCTGCCAGCCTGTAGTTGTCTGGAAAAGCCTTCTTCACATTTTTTTGAAATTATCATGACACTGACTTTGTCGCTGTCATCAGGGAATTGCGTTAAAGCTGACCAAGGAGCTTCCTGATGACATCAGCCAGCTCTCTTGACACATTCTGGGATGTATCATCTGATCATGTATCTGTGTACGTGTCCAACTGTCCAAATATGACCATTTCACTCATTTCACTTCATCCTCCTGTACTGTGGTGTTACCACATTTCTCTCCTACTCTGGGAGAGTGGGCACTTGGGGCAGATTTTTGCCAGTAAATATTAAGGCGAAGGCTTTTATTGCCTCAGCCTTTTAAGTGAAATTTATTATTGGGTCATTCTTCAGTGTTCCATGTCTTCATGGCATATCCCTTTCCAGTTTTTGCTTCAGACAGATTTAGGTATTCTTAATTCCAGCTCAGTACAATCCAGCTCAGGATTTCTCTGGTAGTTTGTCCTTCTTCTTCCTCTTGGCCCTCTTCTCTTTGACATAGTCAGTATTTCCCTGTTCAGCCAAGTTGACATTTTGCTGAGGATGCCGTGGCTTTTTGTTTTCATATGGGTATGGATTCCCTTGCACTGTGCAGAAATTGTTCATGGGATTTGACATGTTGTCCTGAGTTCCTTCTCATGTCAGGAGAGCCTCCTGTTTACCTGTTCCCTAAAACAGTTGAGGTCTCCTGAATCCTGTGGTTTCTAGTTTGTTGTCTCCTTTGTTACCATCACCATCATCAGCAATTTTGCCTAAAGACTTAGATTGCAGAGTGACACTGTGTAGCTTAGATCTAGGATCAATGTTCAAAAGTATTATTAGATGCTTGTATTACTTCCATGAAAAATAATCTATTAATACACCCTTCACTGTTATTCCTCCAAAATCTGTTTGAGGCTGTGTCAGGAGCTGTGACACCTGAGGTACTTGTGAAGTACTTGTTTCTTATTACCAGAAGGTTTTTACCTTTTCCTGGTTTCCTTTTTTGTTGTTGCTATGGGCATTGTATAGTTTACTATAAGTATTCCCTCTGGTCCTGTATTAAACTGGCCTAGAACTTTCTTACTACGTAAACATACACCCTTAATCCAGTTTTTCAGTACTTCTGTATTTGTTGTCTTTTTTTTTTCCTTCTCCTTTCTGTAAGGGTTACTGATTCTCAGAAGGTAGTTAAAATCATAGAATCATTTAGGTTGCAAAAGATTTCTAAGATCATTCATTCCAAGCATTAAATCAAACACTGCCAAGTTCCACTAAAGTAACCACTAAACCATGTTTCAAGTGCCACATTCACACGTCTTTTAAATACCTCCAGGCATGGTGACTCAACCACCTCCCTGAGCAGCCTGTTCCAGTGCTTGACAACATTTTTGGTGAAGAAAATGTTCTTAATATCCAATAAAAACCTTCCTTGACATAACTTGAGGTAATTTCCTTTCATCCTATTGCTTGCTGCTTAGAAGAAGCAATGCACCCCCACTTTGCTACAATCTCCTTTCAGGCAGTTGCAGGGAGTGTTAAAGTCTGTGGTCCTGAGCCTTCACCAGCATCACTGTGGAATGCAGATTCTCTGTTGATAAATGCATATGAAAGACCATTTCTGATTAATTTCATGAAGTGTTCAATTCCATTTTTAAGTTATAAAATTAATATAGTGACACTCTTAGTACTGAAAGTTTCAATTGCTTTTGAGAAATAGAAGTTGTAATTTATTTGTCTTTGAAAGATACTGCAGAGGAGAAAGGTAACTTGCATAACACATCAATTACTAAAATGATCTCTTAAGATTAATTTAAGTCAGTTGTGTCATGTCACTGACAGCTTTTTTTAAACTCATCATAGAGCATTATATTTGTTGGAGATGAAGTTGGATTTAGCTTCTATTTCTTTTAAAAATATTGGTTGTATTGTGAACATAAATGCTGGCAAACCCTCTAATAGTTGTAACTGACCTGGGTCTGTTTGAATATGCCCTTTAAAGAAAAAACAAACAAACAAAAACCCAATGAAAAGCAAAACCTGTACTGTAAATAATAAGCAACTTTATGATAAGTTGAAAGTCATTTTTTGAAACAACAGATTATAAGAAAATTTTTTTTGAATCATTAGGGGAATTTTGGAAGGTTCTTGTGTAAAAGTAAAGTGCTGAGTGAATGGCATCTTAGAACTTTGTTTCTTTACTACCTGTGATAAGGTTTGGAAAAAAAGAGTTTTACCTAAGCTAAGAGGGGATTTGATACTTATATTTAACTTTTTTCTAGAATTAAATGATTTAAAGAGAAAAAGGAATTATAATTTACCGGTTTAATTCATACCCTAAGTCGACAAGGTTTATCTGCAGTGCTCAACCCAGTCACAACTTGTTTTAAGTTTAACACATATCTCAAGCACTTTGATCTTTGAATATTTTAATCTTGAGTGACCATTTCAATAGAAGTTTGTATGAAAAAGAATGTGCACCCTTCAACTAGAACCAGAATGTTTTTTATTGTTTTGGCTTTCTGACATCTTTCTGCCCCGTAATCAACTTTAGGAGGTACTGCAAGTGGTTTGGAGGTTGAGTGAGTTAATAATTAATAAAGATTTACATGACCTTTGTGTCACTTTTTATTTCCAAATCATTTGCAAAGAAGTTACCTAAGGGCTTAAAATTGACCAGGACAATAAGCAGCAGGAGCCTGTGGTGCAGTTGATGCTGATGAGCAAAGAAAATAAATTATAGAAGTGAAAATAAGTATTATTTGTTGCATAAAAGATTGTTTTCTTGTAAGGAATACAAAGAACCAATTCAAATGAAGATTTGTTTTTTGTAGTTTTATGTAGAACCTAAACCTTCCTCTTTATATTTAATGCAATGATTAGTCAATTTATCGAATGTTACTGCATTGCTTTTGCTCAAGAACATTCACTCAAATGGATGTCAGTATTATATATATATATATATTTTTTTTTCTCCTCTTCTTCCTAAGTCACTCTGGATATTGCCATTACAGCAGGAAGGCACTTATCTTCAAATATTTCAGGACTAGAAGAGCTTGTCCATTTCTATGACCTACTGAATGTTTCTGACTAAAGGGTAGAGTTTCTTCTGGTCTCTCTCTTAAACCTAGTGATCCTTTCAAATATGAGTAAAGATTTAAGTAATGAGAGCTAGTGCCTTCGAAAGAAACAAAACTTTGCTGAATGTGAAACAAGAGGATTTTTTTCTTTTTCTTTTTGCCACACTCCCCTCCAGGTTACTTGACTGCATTCACTTATATGTAGGCAAATCTTGTTTTTTTGAACAAGACTTGTGACAAAATTTCATTTCTCACTCCAAAATTTTCATCATAGATTTCCTACACTAATACTTACATAACTTGATTACAAATATAGATTGTTGCAGTTGGTGCCACAGTTTACTCCTGTTCGTCTACAGGCTCTTATAATTCTTAAATCTTTCCTGCTCAAAGTTTAGACAGTCTAGGTAACTTTAAATCTGTCAGCAGCCTTTTATAAGGGTGGAATTAGATGTTTGTGATCTTTGATCTGCAGTGCTGGAAGCTCTTTGAATTTCCTTTGCTTTGGAAGCTGTATGTAATGGTATAAATATCTTAATATTCTTGAATTACATATTGGAGAGCCTATAGCTCAAAATGACAGTTATCCCTATTCCTACACTACACTGAATTTCATGTGATTTCTTCAAACATCTTTCTAGCCTTCTTACCTTAAGAGTATTGTCCTTCCCCTTCCCTGTGAATGCAGCCATATTTGCACATCTAAAACTTTTTTTGTAGAGGAAGGATTATAGGATTACTTAGGTTGGAAAAGACCTCTAAGTCTGACTGTTAACCCAGCACTGCCAAGTCCACCATATTCCTAAATTCAAATATTCAGCATTATGTATTCAAGTAAATTCCTAAATTCTAATATTCAGCTCCATACATGCACCACAGTTTTGTCCATCATCTGGGTGGCTGAATCACTGAACCATTAAACCAATAGTTATACAAGCACAGTCCAAGGTTTCATCTTCTACAGGACAATTTGTTTAATCACTGCACTACAAAAAGAATTGAAAGACAAAGCTTCTTGTTACTTAATGTGTTTATTCAAGTGGGACTCAGAGATGCATTGTAATGCAGATTTTTACAACTTGAATTTTACTGTACTATCTTTTTGGGTAAAGGTACTATAAGCATTTTTAAAATGTCACTTCCACTCAAAATTGCTTACTCTGGTTTTGGCCATATGTTTTGAGAAACAAAAGAAAAATTATATCTGCCTTGTTTTGCCCTTTCAAATCTAAGTAAAAGGATATAATGAGGTAGAAAATACTATTTTTGTACCCTCTGTCACCTTTGTTAACATTTTATTAGACATAAATCATGTAGTTCCAGGCTGCATAGTGGCAATATGGTTCACTCTGTGTTCTATTTTTATAACTTTATTTAAAACTGACATGTAACTTGCTGTACCTGAAACCCCAAGTGAGCCAGTTATTGGAGTGTAACAAAGTTTTGACGTCAGAACTGCTATTTATTCCACTGGCAGCCATTAGCGATGCATTACCCTTTGGCACTCGTGTTTTCAGAAACATGGTTAAATTTTTATGACTGGGTCTAGCCAATTAGGATTCTTTAAGATAGAAATAAGGGAAGAGATCTTTTTTATAACTTACTAAATGTAGCTTTCCAGAAACAACATAATAAAAATACAAATTATTGCACTCAGAGTTCCCAAAACATTCTGTTGAGCCACACCTTGGCTTGCCTGCTTGCTGTACACGCGTATTTGAAAGGCAGGGTTAAGCTAGGCTGCCTTGTCAAATGCGTGAGCCTTTATTAGAATTTAATGTAATTACAGCTGAGTCATCCTCTCAAGTCAGTCTGGGAGCTTCAGTAGGATGTTGGAGTAGGCAACAACTTAAGGTAGAGAGAATTGGGGAGATATAGGTGCTATGGAGGAAAATGAGGTGGAGGGGCTGGGCTTGGCAAAAACAAATGGAGAGCAATTTCAGTAGAGGTTTCTGATGCTGCCTTTTTCCTCAAAAAACTAAACTTAAGCAACACTTAAGAGTGCATATCTGTAGACACTATATACAAAGTGGGATGGAGCAGCTGCATCAGAGGGTGCTATAGGACATAATTCCTGGTTGTTGATTCACTGTATTCCAGCAATAAGAAATGCCAGTATCTACAAACAGAACCTACAACAGATATGTTTTCCTTCTGTGTAATTTTCAGTGATATTCTCCTGAGGGCTTGGTAATATGCACTGTGTATTCAGGCATGACTTTAGAGTTGCCTGTCAACTAAAGTTACAAAATGCTTGTTTGTACATGTTACTTTACTAGTGTACTGTAGATTTGTTTAGAAGGGAATGCACTTTTATATAAGGTTATTATTCCATTCCTGCACTTTATTGGTGATTTTGCGTTCTTTATATCAGTAGTGAAAATATTGCTACCTTTTGTCATAGGTTGTTTCCTGCAAAAAATGCTTCTCTTTAAGGCTCTGATCTTTATTGTAATAGGGCAACTTTAATATGTTGCGTAAAAGGTTGTGGCTGCAATCTGAATTTGGCAGCTACATCCTAATTTTCCAAGTAAATAGAAGCTGCTTGATCTTAAAGTATCAGCTATCTGCATTCATGTGTAATTTAGTTATAATATGATTTCCAGGTGAACAGTTGTTTTTTGAGCAGCCATGAGAGGCTGCTTTTTGGATATTCTGTTTCTAGTTCTTGTATTTCGCATGTGTGCAACCTTTGACATCCCTCACTACTATCTCCTGTAATTTGGATATTTGTTTTGGGTGCAGCACATCAGAGGCTCTGCTGTCTTTTACCAACCTGTTTTAGTGTCCTTACCAAGCTAATGGAGGCAAACATTTTCTTTTGCAGAGTAGTGACTGAGAAAATTGTTGAAGCATTCCAGGGAGAAAAAAGTAGTTGTGAGGCCTGAGAAAGGAGGGGTTGTTTGAATGGAAAGACTGCCTAGGAGGTGACAGAATTTGGAAACAAAAAGGAGAAAAGCCATGCTTGATTCTAGAAGAGAAGGAAAACTGCAGGAACTGTTTCCAGTTTCTTTGGGAAAAACAGGAAGGCAATTAGAGAGGGAGAAAGGATTTAATTGCCTAGTAATTTTATGAAGGAGACATTAAGTCTTCCAGAAAGTGACTTGCCTTGTTGGCTACTCCTGTGTGCACATTTGTTTTGCACCTGTCTGAATCTCCACTCAGAACTGTGTAGTTGTTGCCATGGCATGAGAAAGTTTGTCCCATAAAAGAGTTCAGTTATCTTTCTGAATGATCCTTTCAATATTTTCTTAAAAAAAAAATTTCTGGTGGAGAGACCACTTGTTTATGCTTTTGAGTTTCATGAAGGAGATTGAACAGCCTTTGCTCCTTGGAATATGCCCCTTTCGAAGCTGTTAGGTAGTTGCTTATGGTGCCTAACTGGGAATGTGAATACAAGGCTGACTACTTCTGAAAGATGAAAGACTACTTTAAATCTCAGATTTGAGAATTGCACTCAAATATTAATCCAGCTTTAAAATTACAATTAAATATTTTAACTGAATTTTCCTGAGTGCTTGCAGATCTTTGGGCAATATTTGGAACAGTAATTTTTGGATATCTGAAGAGTGGTTGTAGACTTTCTCCTATTCACATGCAAAAATCGAAGAAAAATATCTGTTGGAGAATGTTTTGTAAAAAAGGAAATTAGAATAATGATTTGTAAAGTTCTGAAGTAACTGTTCAAAGTGAATTCCTATTTAGGCTGTCACAACCTGAAAATAACTAGACAGCTACAATGTGGATATCCCTAATATGCAAGTTTTTTAAAATCATGAGCTAAGGTTCTTGTATGTTATAATATAGGCAATAGTTGCACAGTTTCACTGTAGTTTTAATTCCTGGGTTTTTTTCAGCATTCCTTAATTCCTTCCCCCCCCCCCCAACAGGTACTTTTATCATAAATGCTATCTTTTTAGATTAAAATATCTCTGATTGAGAATATTAATCTCCTTCAATACACTATATTTTCCTTTATAAGAGAATATCTGTAATTCAGACTCCTTGCATTCTCATTGTCACAGGAATGAACAAAGTATGTAACAGAAGAGCAATATATGGCAGTTATAATACACAAATAAATTTCAGATGGATTGTATTTTCTTAACATTTGCCGTTTTCATGAGAAATCAGATTAAACTAGACATGCAAGATTTGCAAGTGATTATGTAAATTCCAGTTTGTGAGGTATCATAGCGGAAAGCTTTTGGGAAGAACTGACCCATACTTACCAGTCAGTGTTTCAGTCCTCTAATGTCAATTGTTGGTTGGTAAAACTTGGTTTAAGTGGTTGATTAAAGAGGTTGATTTTCATTTGTGCACAACTGTAAAATTTCAGTGATTTCATATAATTTAAATGGGATTTATTTGTAATGAACATATTCTATTTGATCACTATCTGTATCAATATAGAGGAGAAGAAGCCTGGCTCATAACTATTTGTGTAATACATTGGTAATTTAGATATAATAGCAAGAAATATGCATCCTAAGTAAAGACAAAATTTCTTACCCCTAGGAAGTAGGAAGAGTTTTCTATGCCATGCTCTCTGTGATAAACACCTCTTCATAGTTCACAGGCTGTGGAAGTTATTATGTCACAAGAGTACCTATGGAATTCCCTTGAGAGTTGTAGAAAAGCAGTGAGGAAGAATATGGAAAAGAGCAGGAAATGAAGGAATGTGGACATTTGGGAAAATTGAAGGGTAAAAAGAAAGTCTAGAGGACAAGAGCTACATGTAAATTCTGATGAGAAAAACTGAGCATCAGAAAAATTCCAAAAAGACAAGTGGTTTAAATAATTAATGATTGAAGGGAATATTATGAAACAGAAATAAAATGACAGGAAGAGATGCAAGTATGGAATGTGACAGGCAAAATACAAAGAACAGAAGTTAAATATCAGTTGACCATTCAACAGTAGCAGTTAAAATTTATAGGTAAGTCAGGAATAGTTAAAATAGTGCTTTATATGAGCTTCAGGGTACATCTTCGGGATATGTAGTTCAAGGTGGATGTATTGAATGAAAGATAGGTTTTGGTCTTTTGTATAGGGGGAAAAAAAAGAAAATTGTGTATGGTTGTGCATTTCAGCCTAGCTTCATCTTCTACTCTGCAAAAACATATATGGCATGTCTTACAGTTGCCATGGAAAGTTCTGTGGCTTTGCACCTCTCTGTCCACTTCAGCATGAAATCAATCAGTGAAAATGCTTCTAAGTGTACCCTGGTCCCTTCAGACTTGACTGGAATTTACCTTTTTTTTTTTTTTTTTTGTAACATCTATGTTCATATGCTTAGCTTTGAGCTAAAATTTTCAATTCCAAAAAGAAATATGGGTTCTGTATGTTATACCTGCTAAAAAACCAAAACCCAGATAATAACTCATAAAATAGTTTTGGTTGGAAGGGAACCTTAAAGGTGGTCTGATTCCAACCCCTCCTCCATGGGCAAGGATACCAACTATCTACGTCCTGCTTGTAATATGTATTTGTTTTATATAAACTGCAGTTTTTTAGAGGGATACTGGCATTCACAATACTGAAAGATAAAATGTCAAAGATGACTTTTGAACACTGAATCAAAAAAGTTTTTGTATATCCAAAATCTGCATAGTTAATGCAAAATACCACTTTGCAATAGACTGAAAAGAGCCAGCATTATGATCTCTACCTTTAAGAAGTCCTATTTGGGATACTATTGGCTGCAAGGAAAAGAGTATGAAGAGGACTATTCTGCCTTTATTTCTAGTACAAAGAAATAAAATACTGGTAAGATAAAGAACCCCCTGATGAAGTTACAAGAGTATCAAGAGATAAGACAGAAGAAAGAACAGAATGATATAGGCAAAAATTTCATCAGTCACTTTTCCAAACACATGAAATTAGATGCTACCAACATTTAACTGCAGATTTCCTCATCAAACTTAGCAATGAAACAACTTCAACTGTGAGTGATTTCCAGAAGAAAGTACAAGTAAAACAAATAATGGATGTTAGAGACGAGGAGTTTAAGCACTGTCAATAAATTGTAAAACTAAACCAAAATCTAATGTACTTTTGGAATTACTGAACACTGTTTGCCTTTCCCCTTCCTAGGAACATTCCAAAATAACAGGAATTGCATAAATAGTATGTCTGGGTGATTTCTTGTGGTTTGTACATAAAGAAATGTTACCAGTATCTAGCTCAGAGCTCCTTTTCTGCCACTTCAGTCAAGTATTCCTTGACTTGGTCTGGCTTGGCATGCAGAATAGCTGAATAGTGATGCCTTTTTAATAACTTCTTACAGAGATAACCATTATATCCCCTCCAGCCTTCTTATTCACAAAGAAAAACAAAACAAAGCACAACTTTCAGTGTTTCCATATGACTCATGTTTTCTACCCACTTTTTTGTTGGTCTCTGGATCTCTTTCAGCTTACTGACTACTTGTTTTAAAGCACTTGCTGTAAAATTTGGCCCAGTACTTCAGGTGATACCTGATCTGTGACGCAATGGATACTTGACTCTTTATTTTGATTATCAGACTTTTGCTAATTATACTGTGAAAGTGTTTGCATTTTTTCCTAGTGGATGCATCTATAAAGAAGATATGCCAAACCCTTATTGTGAAGAATGTGATTTTGCTCTATTCTTCATTTCTAACAGACCCTAATGTTTGTCAGAGTGATCTGCATATTTTGAGAAGACCCCAATATGACATGATTTAAGCCTTCGGCTGAATTGTTTGGCTCAGCTCCTTCTTTGTAAGATGCGTAATGCAAAACAGCTACAATGAAGTGAACATGCCTTTTATCCCCTCAGCTAATAGTACCAGAGTTCTCTGATAATCTTTTTGGCAGACAATGTCTTCCATAAGGTGTTATTCTGTGTATCAGATAGCTCACTCATTTTATGGTCAAAAGGACTGTGATGTCAGAACTTCTTTATGTGGAGAAGTCAGCATACATGCATGAATGTTGAGCAGACTCACAGTGGAAGGGTTCTGCACGGTAGTTTCTGGCTTCTTTTTTAAGACAGAACAATAGCTCTGGGATCACTTGAGAATTACTTTTATAAATCAAATTGAGCTATACACTTTGTAACAAATCTAATAACCATACTGTGAATATAACACAAAAGTCATTGGTATTGCAGGTGGTGTGTGGGTATGAAATTTACTGCACCAAGTTCATGGCAGTGCTTTGCAGAATAGAACCAAAGGTTTGCTTGTCCTGACATTAATGACTTCCAGTGGATGGTCCTATTGAATTCTGTTTGATTTTATTTGATATTTTGTTATTGGAAACATGGTATCTTTTAAAGTGGAATTATACTTACTCTTATGGTTAGCCACCTTAGGGAAGAGATAGTCTAGGTAAGACATTATACTGCCAAAATGAAATAGTAAGGTGTTTCTTTAGTATCTCCCATGGGTGATTTGAAATGTTACCAGGGCATGTTGTAGGAACACCAGTGGAGCTATCAACAGTATTTTAAAGAATTTGATGGATTACCCGTGGTTTTGCATTGGTGAAGAGACATTTATTCCAAATAAAAGGTTATTTATTTTCACTTGAAGTGCTAGTATTGGTATTTATAATGATTTCAGTAGTTCGGTTTGTGAATGGAAATGCAAAGATATTTTTAGAGTAACAAAGCTGAGACTTTCTTCCAGTGAGAGTTATTCTACTCAATAATGATTTTTTTAAGCTAAAAAGTATTGTAGCAAATGGAGAGCAATGAAATTAGATTTACTGGGACTTCCAAATAAAACCATAATAGAACTGAAAAAATCAGCTGTTTTGAGAATGTGCAAAAATACTGAGATGTAAACCAGCTTTTGTTCAGAGCTTGATTCTTAAATTTTTCATTTCATCAGGTAATGATGAGCAATTATTTTGTATCCTACCAAGAATCCAACATCAAAAACTCTTAAGTCATAAATTAGAAGCCTGATATGGAAAATGAGTCTACTTGTAGTAAATATGTAATTGAAAACCCTTTGCCAACTTTATGAACAATTTGCACTAAAGCTTTTCACCTGCCTGAAGGGCTGCCATAGAGCTGGAGTCTTTAGGAGTTTCTGAGACATGAGTTAAAAGGCAGGAAATTCCAATTAGTTGTTACAGTGAAAAAAAATGGCCATAAGGGTTGTAGTATTGGAAGAGTTTTCCTGGAGAGCTTGAGGAGTATCTTTGGAGGTGTTCAAGGCTCAACTGGACCTGGCCTTGAGGAACCCATTTAATTAGGTCTGCACTGAGCTTTGGACTAGAAGACCTCTGGAGGTCTCTTCTGCAAATTAGTATCTAGTTCTGTGATTCCTAGGTAAAAAGATGGCACTTAAAAAAATTCTCTATAACATTTGTGGATCAAATGGGTTGTTGCCTAATTTCAGTTTTGGAAAACTTCAGTTTAAACAAATGCTGAAGTAGACTGCAGTTGTTTTCTGAAGGCTGTCAAGATCATGTTGTGTATTTTCTAGCACCTGGAAGGGCATTCATCCTGATGTGAAAATTACCTGTAATTATTTTACTTATAAGATCTTAACCTTTAATAAAGCTAGTAACATAATAGAAAGTACTTGTTTAATTGAGGAATCAGCTATTATACTAAACAGATGGAAAACTGCTCATAAACATAGAGAAATACAGCTTACAAAGTCCCAAGCCATGGAGCTGAAGGTTGAAATGTTCTTAGATGTACCCATTCTTCTTTAGTCTAGTTGGATAGAAGTATACTTAAAAATAGCACTTAAGTAAGTTGGAATGTGTTTGGAGGTATCTTTTTTATCTCCTTCTGTATTACATTAAGTTAATGCCTTTAGACTATTTTATTGCACCCTATGGAAAAGCAGACACCTGAACTTTTAAACTGTTGAACTTTTCCTTCAATAATGATTTAAAGTTGTTGATCTTGGATCCTAATTATCCTTTTGTGGCAGCAAATGGATTTGGAAGTTCCTTTCTCATTTTCTGAATTAAGAAATAAAGCTAAAAATAATTTTATCTGAGATCAGTGTGTTTTTTTGAGTTTTCTATGAGAAAATTGCAGTTTCCAGTCAATATCAATGTTATGTTTGGTTAAAAGTTCCCCGATAACTGCTTTGGGGAAAATTAAAATAAGCCTTTTCAATGCCAATGTTGTATTTATGCATTCAGTTTAGGGGTTTCTAAAAATAAAAGGAATCGTTTATACCTAAGGGGTAAGTTATTCTTAGGTTGGAGTATGTTTATACACATGTAAAATGTGTAATGTGTATATGTCTTGATAAATTTACATAAGCATTTTCAGGGTGAACTTTTCAATGGAGAATTACAAAAGCTGTTCAAATATAAACATGTCGTAAGAGACTTCTACATCACTGAATCCAATGGCATTGTATTATAAGCCACTGCATAATTTAATCTCCTTCACTGTGCTCTATCTTAAAAGTAATTAGGAGTTCTATATGCAGTGTTCCAGCTATTCCAGAGTCTAATTTTTCATTATATGAAACTTTTTTTAAATTTCCAGTTAAAGCAGTTACGTAATTTAAATTGAAGAAAATTAACTAATAGTTTATTAATATCTCTTAGCTCTTTTCTCTCCTTGGCATTTAAGATACTCACTGTACCATAGATTGGCATCTATTCTTGCCCTTCTTTTTTGTATGCAAAACAGGTCTGGGGTTTTTTTATCTTCTCATCTCTTAATCTCTCACTTTTCCTCATCCTGTTCTAGCTCCTCTGTGCCAGTTCCACTTTGAGTTCTCTTTTAGACAAGGCTCCCATGATGGCATACCATACTCTGGATGAAATCTTAGCATTAATACTTTTCGATTCCAATTAAGACTTCTGACTTGTATATTGTAGGGTTTTGTTTCCCTTTTCACAGCTGTGTTCCTGCTACTGTTTACTGTTCAAAGGGTCATATGATCATATAAAGTTTCCTGGTCCTTTTCTTCATGGTTGTTTGTCCAGATGATGAGCTTCCAGCTCATGCAAGAGGTTTTTTCAGGCCCTTTAGAATATATTTGCACACATGGTGCTTTGAACTCATCACATTCTCTTTGGTGATATTTTACAAGCTTTGCCATCCTTTACTTGGGTACGTGCAACAAATTTAGCTAGACTGACATTCCCCTTCTAGTTTAGAAACTTGTTACAAATATTTTTTTGTGTATGGATTTGTAAGGATCATGTCTCATAATAGTTTAGATGGAGTTATGCAACAGCTTCTGTTCTCATAGTCTGCCACATTTGTATACTTCCATATTGCTAGTTCTGTATGATATCTTTTGAACTGTTAATTTTGTACCTGTTTTGTTAACTTTCATATTTGGTAGAGCTGACTCACAACTTTTTCAACTTTTTTTTTTTTTTTTTTTTTTTTTTTTTTTTTTTTTTTTTTACCTCAGGATGTTGTCTTGTTTCACAAATGGGGTGAAAAATGTTGTTCTTTTTTCCCCCAATATATCTCAATTGAATGTGTTTTCCCAGTAGAGAGAAACAGAGTAGTAATTTAAAAATGTATGTATACTTTCAGGAGCAAACATTATTCAATTGAAAGTTCTCTTACTGCTTCAAATACTTACATCTTCAGACTTGATGTTGTAATCTGCAGTGGCAAATAATTAGACTGCAGGTAGTCTCTGTGCATAAAAATAACGTTGTTGAGACTAGAGTATTTCAGTAAAAGAAATAATTAGTATTTCTGATATTTACTTAAGAAACAATTTACACAATTGCTGGATGTTCATTTTATAGGAGGGAAGTTTACCGTTTTTTTGAGTGCAGCATTTCATGACTTGTAGGAAGTACAAATGTCAGTACAGGAACACTGAATGTGAGAATAGATTGTCATTGGTGAAATGCATTTAAATTTCTCAGCTCTCATTGCAAGGTACTTAATAAATGAAGCAACACAATTATAATTTATTATAGAATTGTCTGTATAATTCTACATGGATGCTAACTGGTAGTGTCTAAAGAGCAGAAAGATGTTCATGGTTCCTGAACAAACTAGTTTTATTTTTATGATTACTTTCTGAAGTTGAAATTTTTAAACTATAAAAAAGGTCAAGGTCCCTAGGAAAGTGAATTGCTACAAACTTGTGTTTAAAGGCATTTTAAATCAAAAGCATTCTTAGACTGAGTTGTTAGTTCTCAAGTAGATACTGGGCTTTTCATAGATCTGTAATTTATTTTTTTATAAAACTAGAAATATAATTACAGTTTGTTTATAAGGTCACAGATGTCACAATTTTTGGTTTTACTTTTTTTCTTGGTGTTGTGGGTTGACCCTGGCTGGATTCCAGGCACCCACAAAAGCCACTCACTCCCCTCTGTGGCTAGAGAGAGGAGAGAAAATTTAACGAAGGGTTCATGGAATGAGATAAGAATCAGGAGAAATCACTCATCAAACACCATCAAGGGCAAAACAGGCTCAACTTAGAGATGTAAAGTAAATTTATAACTAACAAAATAAGAACAGGATATGAGAAATAAAAAAAAGCCGGTAAAAATCCCTTCCCTCCACCCCTCCCTCCTTCCCAGCTCTACCTCCTACCCCAGCAGTGTAGGGAGACAGGGCATGAGGGTTGTGATCAGTTCATCATCTGTGGGTTCTCCCTCTGCTCAAGGAGAGTTGTTCCCATGCTGTACTGAGGGGTCTCTCACATGGGAGACAGTTCTCCATGAGCTTCTCCAGTGTGAGTCCATCTGAAAAACAACAGCTTTCTGCAAACTGCTACAACCTGAGTCACTCCCATGGGCACACAGTCCTCCCAAAACTGCTGTGGTGCGGGTCATTCTTCCACGGGGTGCAGCCCTCCAAGGACAGGCTGCTCCAGCCTGGAGGCAGGGCCTTCTCTCCACCTGGTCTCCCACTGGATCACAGTCTCCTCTAGGTCTCCACCTGCCCTGGCATGGGCACATTCCCTACAGGTGAATCTCTGCATTCCATGTGGATCCCCACAGGCTGCAGGTGGATCTCTGCATCCCCCATGGATCCCCATGGGCCACAAAGGGACACCCTGCTTCATCATGGTCATCACCACGGCCTGCAGAGGAATTTCAGCAGCTTCTCACAGAAGCCACCTCTGTGAGCCCCCTCTCCTCCCAAAAACCAGGCCATGAAAAATTAATAGACTTGGCATGAAAACCATGCCAAATTTCCATTTCACAAAGATAATATAAAAATTTTTACAGAATATTCAGATACATTGTTTGAGAGGAATGTTACACTGAGGCGTAGTAACACACAACGATTTCCAGGTATGATACTGAAAGTTCCAGGGATTTATGGCTAGAATACTTCATAGTTTGCTTCTAGGTGTGCCTGAAGCAGTGCAGCCATAAGTGAAAATTGGAGATATCTGACAGCTATGAGTGACCTCAGTGAGGTGAGTCAGTGTCAAACCAGGTCTGTACCAGTATCCTCATTACGGCTGGTGCTGCTTGGCACCCCTGATGGCGGTCCCAGCGGAGTTACTGAATCAAAGCACCAGGTCGGTCTCCTTGTTTGATGTGCAGTGCCAAGAGTTAGCTGAAAAACTTTTTCTGTTCTCCTGAAGAAACCATTTATTCTGGCTGAGTAAAATGTAGTTTTCACTGCTGACAAGGGATTGTTGTGTATTTATACATAGAATTTTTAAGTGGAGCAATAGTGAAACATCAAGAGCAAGTATTATTATGCATACATTAAAAAAATGGTGAAACACCGTCAAAGCATTATTGTAAATCTCTGTGAAATTACTTGAATGAATGATGTCATGTCAATGCCTGTAACAGTGGAGAGAAATTAGATGAGAGAAAAGATTCTGTTTAATTTGTTGAAGCTGTGTTAATGCTTTACTTTTTTTCCTGTGTGGATCCCTCTCAACTGCGTAAAATAATAACAAAAAAATTGTAAAATAAAATTTAAAAAATAAATTTATAAAGCATTGCAGAATACCAGAGACTAACTGAAACCTGCAGAGCCTGAAATACTTCAGGAGACATTGAACTCTTTCTCATTCTGCTCTTTCATGTAGTTTAGAAGTGCAGATCAAGTCCTGTCTAGCAGAATTACTATGCTATGTGTCATAGTGTAATAAAATACTGTGTTATGACCTGAACAAAGAACCTGAACCCAAGGTTCTGTATTATTTTCCAACTGTGTTATTTCCCAAGAATTCTGCAGGCTTTTGAAGTTGTTTCACAAGAAAATCTATTAAGGCCCCACAACCTTAGTTGCTGTAAATAACTTTTTATTCTTTTTACAGTAGGCTAGATTGTCCATATTCCTCGTGTTCTTTTAAAATCTTATATACATTTCAGGATTACTAAAGAGGGAGCGAACATGTTGAATATTTTGAAATGTTAGAGATTGCTTGTCTGTAGCAGTTGGGAATGTATAAAAAAATTATCATGCTGTTACCCCATACACCCCCATCTTGAAATGAGAGCTAATATGACAGGTATTTTCTGCTTTTTTACATCCTCAGATCATAGTCTATGAAATTGTCTTAGGTTTCTATGTGGTATCTTCAAGTCATTAAATATTAAACCCTACAAGTCTTGTTTCTCCATTTATAAGAAAGGAGCTAAAAGCTCTTTGTAGTTTGTGTTTCTAAAATATTATGAATATAGAAAGTGCTGTTGAAGTATTAAGTTCAAATATTTTCTCTTAAGCAAGGCAACTTGCCTTAGTTAGATTTTAACCTTCTAAGATTGCCTAAAACACTTAAATGCTCTGTATGTGACCCTTGGTAGTCTTAGCAGCTTTCAAAGGTATCACCAAGACCTGATGAAAATCCCCATTCAGTCTTGCTATGTAATGTTTTGATATGCTCTCTCATCTCAGGCTTCTTAGAACTATAAGCTTGGCTGTTTTTCTTGGTATTTACAGATGTTCCCTGCTTTATCTTTCCTGCTTTTTCCACTAAGCACTGTTTTTGCAACCTATTAAGACAGAAAGGGTAATAGATTTTCAAAAACTAGGTAAGTATGCTCATAGAATGTAAAATCCTCTATTGACCAAAGAAAACACTGGAAGGCTGAAAAAGAAAGTGAAAAGAATTTTGCATACCTGGGTTGAGCAGAAGGCATGTGACTGTAGGAAATACAATTTTTTAACATAGTTTATTATTTAACAGTTCATTATTTATTATTTATTTGAGATTTTTCTGGAAAGTGGATTTACAGATAACATAAACAAAAACCTGGAGACAAAAGGAAATTGAGGGTAAATTAAGAATATTTTGAGAAATCATGTGTGTAACAGGCAGTTTTTATTTGAATATAGGCATAAAGAATGGTAGACTAGGGAAGACTTTATCTTCTAGTAAGTGTTCTGAATTCTTGATAAAATATTTTATTTTGAATATAGGCATAAAGAATGGTAGACTAGGGAAGAGTTTATCTTCTAGTAAGTGTTCTGAATTCTTGATAAAATATTTTATTTTAAATAAATGTGCCATGCTTATAATCTAATAAATTAGTCTTTGCAATTACTATCATCATTGTTACCATCCTATCAAAAAAAAAGAGTTGATACTTGTATTTCCTTTCATAAGGTAATAAATCTTTGATCATTGTGTACTTGGTTTGATTAATTGAAGTGTATTAGATAGCCAAGATGCTTGAAATTGTGTCTTCTGTTCCACAGAGAAATAGGAATTCAGAGAACTGGCCTGAACATTGTAATGTAGTCATTATAACCTCATAAAAAGCATCAGTTTTGGTGAGGATTTATATTCAGCAATATTCCTATATCCACCATTGGTACACACGAGGCAGTACATAACAAACACGTTATATACAGAAGCTATAATTTTACACAGCTGAAAGACTGACATCAAATGTCAACCTAATAATTTTTCAATTTTTTTTTATTTGCAAACTCCAGAATGTTTTCCAGCTGAAGCATCTCCCTACCAAAGAGTAAATTTCTACTTACTTAAAAATTATTTCTTTTTTTAACTAACTTTTCTAATATCAAAAGTATGGCAGATCACAAATCAAAAGCTTTCACAAATGTCTTATAAATTTATGATTTGTTTAAAGAAAGGTAAGAAAATTTCTAGCAAAAAATAAATACTAACTATTCTGAGTAATTTTTCACATTGGTTGGTAGAGCACTACTTCAGAGGCACTGACATGGATTACTGTCTACTGGGGAACTGGACAATGGCAGTTTATAGTTTTATCCAGGTCTCATTTATTTTCCTCTCCCACATATGGAATTTTAAAGTTCATTTATTTGTATGAGTCATGAAGGTACAAACACTGTCCGGTTGGAAAAGTGGTACATATTTTCAAGAAAATTCCTCTCATTATATTGAGGAGGAAATACAATCTCAAAACTATATAACTGTATAGCTTAAATTGGTTTAAGTATCTTAAGTGGATTATTGTGCTTTTTAGGAACTGTCAGTTCTTATTATACTGAATAGTTTTACTCAGTTAAGGGCTGGACAGAAATCAATTCAAAATTGTGTGTGCGATCATGATATCCCTCTTGGAAATTGTTCATTCCCACTGTTTCCCAGGTTTTGTGCTGTATTTAGTACATGGATTTGTTCTGCTCTAATGAGGAGAACATTGTGTAGCAGAATGTTTTTCCATGTGGTTGGATTCATTCCTTTTAATGGAGCTTTTCTCTCCACATGGAGGCAGTGTCTTCCTGGTATGGGCAGAAAAATTTTTTTGCAGTACCTGTTTTGCAGGTACTGCTTAAAAATGCAGCAATATGTTGATTAATCCTTTTTAAGTCTATGAAATTCATTGAGATTTCCAGAGACTGATAAAATAAATTGTGTAATTGTAAGTCACCGTCTATATAGGCAAACTCCAGAAGTCTACAATTAGATACCCAAGAAAGCATTGGAAACCTCAGAAATCATAGAATCATAGGGTAGCCTGAGTTGGAACAGACCCATCAGGATCATTGAGTGCAGCTCCTGGCAGGACACCCCAAGAATTCCATCCTGCACCAGAGAGCATTATCAAAACACTTCTTGAGCTCCGTCAGGTTGAGCTCTGTATGGTTTGACACTGGAACGTGTAGAGAAGATGGGTTCTCCCATCTTCTCCCTTACCAGTGTCTCCTCTTTTCCTTGCCAGTATAGGAATATTAAGAAACAACCACTTTAAATTAAGGAAGAACAGTAAGCACAAAAGTGCATTTTAAACTGTTCTTTCCCTCCAGTGATGAGGTGCCTAAATCCAAAATACACTGTTTTACCTGCTTATGATTCAGTGCACCTTATTCTCCCAGTTATTTTTAAGATGACAAAGGCCACTAAAAACTTGTTTGGTCCCATGGCAGGAACTTGGAGTTCTTTTCCTGGTGGGTGAATACCAACTAGGAGGACTCTTGCTCCATTTTGTCTGCTTCTCTAGGTCCAAGATCTATTCTGCACCTCGGCCTTGTTTGACTACGGGCCCTGCTAAGCAGGGCAGGTACCTTAGTAGTCAGGGCATTCCTGCTGAAGGTCTCCTCTTGAGTTCTGGCATACTGAAAAAAAAAAAAAAATTAGTTAGTTTTCCATTTCTTTAAGATCAGGCAGGAAGAGAGTAAAGAGTTAAAGTTGAAGTAGCTACTGAGGGTTGGCTTGGACCAGGTTTTAATGTTGAGGTGTGAAAATACAAAAACTATTACTTTGGGAATAACCCTATTGGTTCTGTGACAAGTTGAGTACATAGTTCCTGCTATGCAAGGGGGAGAGATGGCATTGTTACAATTAAACTTGAGGCTATTTATTTGTTACTTTCTTACAGGAAACAAATTCAACCCCTTCTAGGACAGTTTAGCCAGTCAGAGGCTTTGTTAATCTCTTCTGGGGTTGAGCCAGGGTCTCTGGATGGCGTTCTCCTGGATGCTGGCTGTTCTTCTATGCAATTTGATACACCTGAAAGAGGATTTTCCCTTCAGAAGGATGGACCTTTGGACATGAGGATGGATAGTGACAGGTACATTATAATAGAGTATTTCTTCTTGTACATCAAAAAACTGTCTGCTCTGAAGCCCCTGTGCATTTCCTTTCCTCTTAAAAGGAAGAATTCTTGTCATCAAACCACATCTACTTTTGCATGAGTATCCTGTCTTTCTTTTGTCAAAAAGCTTTTTTCTATCTCAATGCTCAGCCCTGGTTATTGTCTTTGCCTTCTTTGAAATAAGAGGAAGGTTCCAATGATGAGTAATTACTGTACCATTAAATTGTAACATTTTTGGAGTGTATGGTATACAGTCACATGAACATCTCTCTTTCAGAGCTTGTTATTCCCACAGTTTTTCTGCATGTACTTGATCTGCAGGCTCACAACTTCTTACTGCAGTCCCTTTCCTTTTCTGCCACACTTGCTATTTGTGGAAACTTCACTTGAGCAGGCTTAGTTGCTCCCTCAGGAAAGGGGCAGCGTCCTTCTTTCATGCAATGACCGTCTGATCTAGTTACTTCTCTGTAAAAGGAACATAATAATAATAATAAAAAAATTCCTGTCCATTATATCTGCTAGTTAAAATCAGAGAGCTACGTTGCTTTTAACATACTAGTATGACATTGTCTTCCATACCCATATAGTTGTTGTTTTACTTAGCAAAATTAGAAGCTTCCTTACTCTTTGTGTAGAAGGCACATCAGGCTTACTCAATTGTCAAATTAATGGTTACTGAGTAAATCACCTGTATTTAAATTTGGATTGGTGTTTAGTACTTTCAAGAGCATGAAAATCAGTCGTGGAATGATTATTTCCACTTATGCAGCATTTTTCATCTTCAGACAACCTGATGTATTTCTGCAGCATTTTGCTTTTTGCATGAGCACCCAAAGATCTGTCTTGTATGGATGATGGCTGTAATTGCATGACACATTACATGACAGGGAATGACAATTTTTTCTCAGTGTTTTGATGAACACGGTGTCTTAACCAATGCCATTTGTTCTTTCATTGCTCACAAGACCCAACTGGAAACCTCAATTTCTAAGAGATTAGCTTACCATATTAATGTTAAGTCTTAACATAGCAAATTTTATACTTGCTTTTTCTGGTTTTGTGCAAAATGCTCCCATGATTCTCCTGGGATTCAGTGTTCAGATTTCAAGAATCTGAACTCCAGGCTTAAATATAAGTCTGATGCATCATGACAAAACAAACACAGAACAAGAGCATAAGAACAAAGGATACCTGAGGCATAACAAAAGCCCTACACTCCTTACACTATGGTTGTTGCTATGATACTACTTGCCTCTAAGTTTGTTATCTGTTGTAAGATACTGCAGGGGAGTAAAAAATGCCTGAAAGAGAAGAAGATAATTTAGAAGAGAATTTATTAAGTAGTTTGTATGTTTTCTCTGATTAGTAAACCCATAGATGATGTTTATAAAATACCTTGAACTATTTCAGTAGCGAAGTGATAGAGATACAGATACATACACTGTTTAAATTGTAATAGGTCCTGTAATTTATATGGCTAGATAATTTCTATTATCTCAGGAGAATGTTTATATATAAATTCTTGTGCCTTTTAGTGAAAAGTAATGTTTAATTATCTTCATTAGCAATTGTTTTCATAGCAGGAGATATGAAAGAAAAGATCCTTGAAATCACTTCTGGCTAGAAAACAACATGTGATGCAAGGTGGCTAAAATGAGCCCATAAGAGGCAAGTTTATATTCTAAAGCTGGCTAAATAGAAAGGTCACACATAATTTCCATCCTAGCACGATACTGGAATATATTTATTTTTGTCACCCTATTAAGCGTAGTTTATGATAATACTTGGAAGTTAAAACTGTTCTAATTGAAGTTAAGGAACAAACTCCATTTAGACCAGCAAGAAAAAGGATTTAAAAGGTGCAAGCTGTTTTCACAGAGTTGCCCTCTCCTATTTGAAAACCTCAAAGGCACTTGTATGCAGTGTGTGTGTTTGACTTTATGTCTCAATGCTATGAAGCTTCACCTCTTGTCAATGAAAGCTGACGTCAGTGAACTAATTGGCTGCTCTCGTGCGTAGGTACCCTGACATGCCCACTGCTGCTGATGTTGTGAACGCTTTAGATCAACAGGCGCTTGCGTCCATCCTGAGAACGTACGGGGAGGAGAGGCATGCTAAGAAAATCGCTTCAGCCATCGTCCAGGCACGGAGCATATACCCCATCACCAGAACCCAGCAGCTTGCAAGCATTGTTGCAGGTACCCTCATTAATTCTTCACAGCGGCTGCTGAGGAGGAAAAATATTAATCCCCAAAGTCCCAGAGGGATCTATTTGTACTTGAAATCATGCAGGATCTAATCCTGCCTGTTCTGCTCTGATGTCAGATCTCTTCTTTTTTTTTTTTCAAGCTCCCATTTTTTGTATTGTAGTTTGACAATTAGTTTAATAATAGATTTAAAATGAAGTGATTTATCATTTTGTCAACCGAGTTGAATCACAAAATGACAGAAGCCTTGGGTATTCTTTACCCTGGCTATTGATTCTGGCTACTTTCAAATATCAGAGATGTCATATCTGTCTTAGTTTTAAATTTCTGTATTTTAATATTTTAAGAGGAGGTACCATGGCACTTTCCAATTATGAGTAAAATCAGATAATTTCTGTCTTTTTAAAGAATCAGGAAGCACAAAGCGATACATGACTTGCTTCACCTTCTGCATGCCAACTAGATCAGCCTGAAGAGACTATTGAAACACTTCATCTTCCTTGCTCCTCACTGTAAACAACTTGAAGAAAATGCAGTTAGGCAGGAACTGTGCTTGCATCAAGAACCTTTACGTTTGTGTTCTCAAGTAAAAATTTTCAAGGAAAAATATGAGACACAAATCCTGTTCATTAACATAATATCAGGATGTTTTTATTTTTTTAACCAAATGATGAAAATCACAACATTTTGTCACGAATAAGTCTAAATTGCTGGCTTTGAATATAGACCTTTAAATTTCTAATCAAAATTTAACATTTGCGAAAGAACAGTGTAAAATATTTTATCAGTATCCTGAAGACTATTAAAAAACCTATAGTATTCTTAAAAAATTGTATTACTTAAACTGGAAGTCTAAGGCACTTATAGTTAATGATGGAGAAATTAAAAGGTTTGAATATGTAGAAGTCAGGATACTTTAGCAAAATGTCCAATCAAACAAGGCCCAAAGTTTAGCTGATACGATTAAAGGACCTGAAGACACGGCTTGCTGTTGTCAGTCCCTGCTGTAAATATAGTGAATATAGTGAATATAAGCAATCTTTTTTTTTAAAAAAAGGAGGAGATAAAACACTATATGACTTTTATAAGCCTTACATTTTTAATACCATCATTAGCAATATCCTAAAATAATAATTTTGGGCTTTATCATATATATCTCAGGCTTTTTGAAAAACTGTTGATGGAGACAGTGTACCACTACTGAGTTACAACTTTAATGAAGTGATACAGTTGCTTCAAAGATATAACATTATGTGTTATATGCAAGCAACTCAGTAATGCTGAAATCATTTTGTGCCCCATAGCTTAAACTAAGGAAATGAAAATACTAGTTTATAAAAGACAGTGATTGAAGATCCCTTTGTGGTTAATGTGTTGCATGTGAGTCATCAGTTAATGGTCACTTTCTGTGACAATGAGAAGGATTTTTTTTGTTCTCACTTTAAATTCTCTGTTATATTTGAAGAACTTCTTGATCTCCGAGTCAGGTATGCATCAGGTAGTGTGCATGCCAAAAACAATGAGTCCAGCATACATCTGCCAAGATATTAATCATGTATGTTTTGTGTGCTTTTTTTGGAGTACACAAGTATTTATAACAATTTTAGAGCTGTTACACTGATCCCTGTTTGCATAAAACTTCTTTCAATTTTAAATTGATTCATCCAGTAAGGAAGCACTGTGGTGGATCCTATAGGTTTTTGGACTGATTAAGAAAAACTTAAGGAAATTTTTCATAATTGTGATAGATTTTGATTAATTTATCATTTATCATTTATCATTAATATATATCCATTAATATATATTCTTACATGAAATTATCTTGGTGAAGTTATTGGGATAAGCCAGAGCTGAAGTGCCAGAGACCACAGCTACAGGAACCTCTTGATGGCACAGCCCAAAAAAACACTGATTAATTCAGGACTTTACCAGAATAAGATTTGTGACCTATTAGTTAAATGTTATGTCTTTAAAAAATAAAACATTAATTAGAATAATAAAATCTTGCCTTTTAAATTTTGCAGATTCTTTGCAAGCCTGATTATCTTCCAGAACTGGGACATTATTTTTGCCTAATATGGGAACCAGAACACAAGCAGAATAATCTAGCCAGTGAAGCTGGGTGTCAGTATCTGAGAATTTGTGTAGTGTCCGTATTTCTTTCTCCTCTTATTGATTACTATGGCTTCAGATTTTCTAGAGCTCCCAAGTTTTTATCTTAAGTTCCAGCTGATAATCAGAATCACAGTGAATCTAGATTTGGACTAACCTGAACCTGGAAAATTTAATTTCTTTTTCTAGAATGCTAGGCTTCTGGTCTTTCCTACCACCCCACAAAGGGTTAGAACATGTACTGCAGTTCCCAATTGATTGGGAACAAAAAGTGGAGGATGTAGTTTAAAAAAACCCCAAGGAAACAGAACATCATTAAAAACTTGTCTTTCTCTTTCTGTTTATGAATATTATCCAAAAGGCTTCTCATCTCTTTAAATAAGATAGATCTCTATGAGCTGTGGAATCTACAGGAGGAGGAGTTTTCAGTTCAGCATCTCTTCCTGCAGCACAGTTGAACTCTTCTCGCTGTTTATAATTTTCACAGAGCTATTTGCAACACTGAAGGCTCTGTAAATACTAAAAAATCAGTAGTTCTCAACTGAAGGGTTGTGAATAGATGTGTGAAAGTTGATTAAGAAGCACTTCCTAATGTCTTTTGTTGTATCTCATTGAGTTGTTTGGAAACAATAGGTCTAACTGCATGTGCAGAAAAACTCATTAAAAATGGTGAAATTTTTAGAATGTAATTTTCACATGCTTTTCCTGTACAGCTAATGGTCTATTTTGATTTCTTTTCAGGGGGCAATATCCCTTTTTATTTATTATTTTTTGTTCAAGATTTATTATTTCTCAGCATTATTTAGATACATAATCTATTAACAGACAATTTTGAGATTATGTATTCATTTGGCCTTAACTTGAAAGGAGTTGATGATGACTTGTTAAAGAAATGTAAAAAGTTTAAAAATAACTTTAATCAGTAAAGTCAATTTCATTCAGGCTGGTTCACTTTTACAGACTTTAATTATCAGTTTGGAATTTGTAATATTACTTAGTTTCAGATGGGTGAGAATTAACACTGTACTGAGGGAGCCTAGACAAAAGGACATTAGTTGCGTCACAGAAACTTATTAAATGCAGTGCTAATTCAACAGACAAATTCCTGCAAACAGGTGCACGATCTGAATTAATTTTTAAACTCTCCCACTCTCTTACACTCTGGGGACTTTAATAGTTCATATTGACAGGCACAGCACATTGCTAATTTCATTCACAAGCTTTTAAAATTTCAATACATTTCAACATGTGAACCTATTAGATTTTTTTAAAGTGTAAGTATCACCAGGGCATCCTAAAACTAAAATTGGTTATTTCTCTCACTGGGATTTCAAACCATTCATCTAGCCAGAAGCGTGGTGCTTTTATGAATGAAATTCATTTTACAAGCTTCCCATACAGATTTTTTTTTTTTTTTTTAATGTTTTTGTACATTGAAGAGCCAGTTACCAAAGAAGTATTTTCTTCAAGTGTCTTGGTAACTGGAGGGGCCTGGATGAGAAGGGATGTGCCTGGGCAGAAAGCACAAATAGACTTTTTTTTTAACTAAACTAGAGGAGTAAGAGTGATATGAGAATTTTTCCCCCATGGAACATAGATCAGAGTCTATTGCCCTTCCTAAAACGCTGAAGGCCAGCTTGACGGAAATAACTACCAGAGCTTATGGTTTTTAGTTAATCCCAGTCTTTGACAATAGACCAGAACATGTAAACAGTTTGATTTTGTTTTCAGTCTGGGAGGTTTTGGTTGCATAAAACTGCAAAGTGGTTGCATTTCCTTACCAATTTCCTGAATATTAGCATTCTGTACCTTATTATAGGATCTGCAGTGTTCTTTGTCCGTGTTCAACTGAGACATGTTAGGTTGGATCATACTTACAGAATATATCTGGGCTTTAATTAATTTTTCTTCAGTGTGTGAGAAATTATTCTTAGTAATAAATTAATGTCACAGTTAATTGTCATAGAAGGTTATTGTAGGAAGAAACTGCACTCAAAAGCTGTGGGAGGATAAGTGGAAGAACCTTCCGAAGACCTGTTAGTGTTCTAGTCGTGCTAATAGCCTCGGTGTCATTGTTCTTTTATTTATCTATTCAGTATTAAAATTGCAAAATATCAGCGTTCATGATCAGACCAATGAAAATCTGCCCAGACAGCAGCATACTATGTCCCTTTACATTTTTACAAAGCCTTTTGAAGTTGAATTTAGATTAAGAGAATGGTTTGGGTTGGAAAGGACCTTAAAGACCATCCAGTTCCAACTACCCTGCCATGGTTGCCCTACACCTTGCACTAGACCAAGTTGCTCAAAGCCTCATCTGGCCTGGCCTTGAACATTTGCAGGAATGGGGAACCTGCAGCTTCTCTGAGCAACCTGTTCCAGTGCCTCACCACCCTCAAAGGGAAGAATTTCTTCTAACCTCTAATCTAATTCATTTAGTAGTTCCGAACATTCTACTAGTGTTCGTAGTTGTTACTTGACCTTTAAAGAAAGTTGTGTTTATTTTGCCTAGTGCAACATTTCTTTATGTTATGCATTAAGAGACAGTTTTCATCACACACAACTGGCACTCAGTGGCTGCTTTAAGGGTTCCATTTTCATAGAATCTATTTATAGGTATGTAAAGAAATATGGAAACAGATACCATGCCAGTTAGTACAAGCCTGGTGTCAGTTTCTTGGGACACCTTATGTTCTGTGATTTTAATTGAGTTCTCTCATAAGAATGATCTTTGTGACTTCTACAGTGAGAGTATACATTCTTTTTATGATTCATTGTGAATGAGAAGATTATATTCTCAAGGTCAGAAATTATATTAACTCGCTAGTGTAACTTCTTCTAGAGTTTGGAAGTGATGGAGAAGCCTAGCTCCTGCAGGCTGCATCTATTTACTCTGTTTTGTGGTTCAGCTTCAAGCCACAAATTCCCATGCTGTCGTTTGTTGGAAGAAGTCAGTCCTGTTGCTACTTTTTGCCTTGAAGGATTTGGGTTATAAGGATTGGAAGCAGCCACAGCTACAAGGGTCTCTTCAGTAAATTTAGGAGCTGTTAGCTTTGGAGATCAGAGGAAGGGAAGGTAGTTAGGAAAATCAGTTACGCAGAAGCATATATTAGGGACATAGCATACATGGTAACAACTTTGTTAATAATGATTGAATTTTAAAATCCCATTATTTTCCTCTATCTGTGCTGAACATTGAGATTGCTTCTGTGTTTGTGAAATGCTTTGTGACATAAGTAGAATCTTATCTTTAAAACTCTCAAGAATTCTACTAATAAATTTTTCTGTGTTAGTATATTATGGGTCAGGATATCTCCATTATTTTTTTTTCAATCACCCATGCAAATTTGAAATTAGACAACTAGTTTCAGAGGTACAGTATTGCCCTCTTCATCCTCAAGTTACTTGATTATGAACTGTGTTTACTTCAAACTCTTTGCTTCATTATGTTGGAGCTTAGCCCTGACATGAAATAAGGGCATTCTAATACATACATACCAATTATATTGCCTCTTGTTTAGAAAAATAATTGTCCAGTTATGTGCTAGCATTATTTATTCAATTTATCTTTACCAGACTCCTGTGGTCACTCACATAATAGATTATAAATTTACTCAGGTTTCACAGATCTTACGGGATTCTTTCACCTTATTCCCTCTGATCCAGCAAATCAGGCTTCTCTAGCTTTTTATTCTGTATCCATCTAATGAAAGTTCAAGCCTAAAATACATTAACTATTGATGTATTAAAATTTCTGTCAAAATTTCAGTCTCTACAAAAACTTGCTTGACTCATACGAATTTTGGAGAAAGGATAAGGGAGTTTTGTGCATCTAATAAAAAAATATTAATCTGTTCATTTTAGGTCTGACAAACCTTGACACATTCTGCTGTATAGGTGAAACACATCTGTATCAGCTGTATTTTCTAAATTTCTCAAGGAATTTTTGTGAACATTTGAAGAAACTCAGGTGTAGTGTTCAACAATTACTATTCCCAAACAAGAATAACTCTTTTAAACTTCAAGTGATTCATTGAAAGATAGTTATTACCAGGTAGATGCTGTCTTCAGTTATCTCTGTCTGTGAAGAAATGCAGTTATCTGGAAGGCAACAGGTAAAATTGTGTCCATCATACATTATTTTTTTTCTTTAAAAGCGTAACAAAACTTCAAATACCAAACTGACATTGATTACACTGAGCTGTAAGGTGAAACTTACCTTTTTTTCATTATCTTGATTTCAGCCATTATTTTTTAATTTAAATTTGTGATTTTGATTTGTAAATTTTGGAGAAGGAATTTCTCTAAAAAATTCTAGGGAAAAGACCCAAACACTTAACCACAAACCATCTTAGTTTAATAGGGTGTACGTTCAGAGATGTGAATTCAAAACATAAAATAAAGATATACTACAAAGAAGGAAGCTCACTACTCAAGGTTCAGTTTTGACTGTGCTTTCCTTTGAAGGCATCTTGCATGAGTAGATGTCAAGATGTAGAAATATTAAGTTATTAACATGCATCTTTTAAAATGTATGACAGGTGCTTTTCCAGCATCAGCACTCTATGCACGAAAGGACTTGCTTCAGAGACCTGCTCATGTTGCTACCAAAACCTTTCAAGGCCTGCGAATATTTGTAAATGATGAACTCCATGAACTCTTCATAGGACTGAAGACTGCTGAGAAGTTTCTAAAACCTGGAGGTCGCCTGGTAGCCCTCTCCTTTCATTCACTGGAAGATCGTATTATCAAACGTTTTCTGCATGGAATTGACATGACAGAAAAGTACAATCTTGGCTCAAAGCAGAAGATAAGACAGGCTCTGAAAAATTCCTCCAAAGGCAAAGATACACAAGAATCTCCCTGTAGAAAATCCAACTCTAAGTGGGTTTTTATACAGAAAAAAGTTCTCACACCCCAGGCCAAGGATATTCAAACAAACCCAAGAGGAAGGTCAGCCAAGCTAAGAGCTGCTATTAAGCTCTAAGCCAAAATATATGATTACATGATTGTATAATTTCCTTAAATTCTATTTTCCAGAATGCTAACTGGACAGATAGTATCAAACAGAAAAAAAAAAATGAAGGCTGTTAGAAAACATTTCTTTCTTACCTTTGTGCTTCATTTTGATTAGGAAGTAGTATAGAGCATGATAAAATAAATGCATATAAGTGGGTGTCACTAATTGTACAAAAAAGACATCTTTTTTAAAAAGAGCATCAAACACCAAGTTTATAAAAATTGTAGTAGTTGCTTTAGATTAATTTCCTGACATTAAAATAATTTCCTGATTAAAATCCTGACATTAACAGTCTAAATTCAGTAGCTAATTGAGAAATATTTTTATGGGTGTGGATTTCACACACCTAATTCAAATGTTTGGTTTAGTCTAGAGTAAGTTTAAACTAACCTAAGAATTCTTGATAAATCTATCTCTGTATCCCAGCTAACTTTTTGCATGAATGCCTAGGGGACAAGAGCTAATTCTTAAATAAAATGACAGCTGTATGCCATGTTCTATCCAGGAATTTGTAAATGGACTCTTACCTTTTTTAAGATAAGTATTTACATCTGAGTGATCACCTGGTTGTTTAATGAATAATAATTGTAAATAATAAATGTATCGTGTACAGTGTAAGAAAACACTGTTGGCACTCACACTGCAATAAAGCAGTCAGATTTGTACTTGATCATCTGAATTTCTTCCATAACTTCTGTGCATAGATTCACGACAACTTTTAGGTGTGGATGGAATTATAATTAAGCCATGAAAAATGCAGTATTGTGGGTCTTATGAAGTATTCTCCTTTGCTGGTGATGGTTTTTAAAGAGGTAAGTATTAAATTATTTTAGGAAAGGCCCACTCTTAACACTGGCTGTCTGAGTTCTTTACTAGGTTATAGAACATATAACATAATTTCTTTTTTAGTTACTATGAATTAAATTTAGGTTTATTTTTTGTCTTAAAAGACCACTGGATTTCCAGTTTTATATGCTACAAATGAATGGAAAATAATATTAATTTCAACTTCTTTGACCTCTGACTCATCTCTTCAGGAAAAAGTTTTAATTAAGATAATCAAATTGGTACCAAGATTTCATTTGTGATGTCTGAAACTTGGTTGGTAAAATAACAAAATTCAATTTCTGACTCAGCGAAATGACTACTACACTGGCTTCTGAACAACTGACTGGATCATTCTGAACTTGATTTTCATCAAGCATCCTCTTTGTGCTGATGCAAATGATTGCTGCACAGTAGTTTTTTGGGTCATATTGACACAAGTTGATATTTCGGTTCACTGTTTAATATACAGTGAAATAGCTGGATATTGTTTAATTCCTTGCTAAAGGTAAGTAATGTAATGTAATCTTAGGTATAAATGATAACATCTATCACTAATCTGAAATAACAGTTAAATGATGATGGGAATTTCATTCTTTTCTGAAATTTCAATATTTTTCCACTAGCTTCATTATACATGCTGCTTAAATAAAACATTCCACTTCAAATAATATTACTTGTCATCTTTGAGACAACAGACTGTACCCTAAATAGACATTTTTTTGTGCAAACATTAAATATAAATAGCTGAGGTTATTTTTAGCTAAGATTTCATACTGAAATGTATTTCAATTGTAGATTTGAAAAATTGTGCCTCCAGCATAGGCTTAGAAGAGTTGTAGTGCCATGCTGTGCATTGTTCAGGACACACTTCAGGGAAAGACCATCCAGTTATAGCAGAATTAGTACCTCAGAAATTATATGAAAGCATTAAAATTCCTTATGCTTAAAACCGTATTTAAAATCCACACTTCTCATACCTAAATTCAAAGGCACAGTTTCTTAGGATAATTGAACTACTGTATAGAGGGTTGTGTGTCGCCTTGTTTCCCAGCCTTCAGCCTTGGAGTCAGAAATTTCATATAAACAAAGAAATGTTTATAGAACTCTTTATCATGTTTTTACATACCTTTCTGTGAAAGGACAATTGATGGACACTTTCTAAGACCAGTGGAGTTGTAGTCCCTGTTTGGGCGCCAGATGTCGCAAGGGACATTGAGAAAACAGATGCAAGCTCCTTTGCAGGTAGTCAGTGAGTTCTACCTTTATTGTGGGATGGCCTCCTCTTTTACACAGAGTGTCAGAGGCCAATTTGATTAGTAACACAAAGGTAAACTTTTCAATCAATTGGTCATCCCAGAGAGACATCAAAAGAAGGTTCCCCCGTATAAAAAAGAATGCAAACATTCTTATATTTACAAAACATTGTTCTTCTTTTTACCAGAAGAAAGCCTGAAAAAAGAACCCTTCTAATATCAAAACATCCAGGCTTGAAACTCAGGGCTACAGTTGTGTAAATACCATCCCTTGAATAGGAAAAGAGGCTTTTATTTGCCTTTAAGTTGGAGTTGCACAGCCCTGAGACTATATAATTTGTTGAGACGCTTTGAGGGTCTGTCTCTCCTCTCAGCATCTCCTCACTTTCAGCTTTAAACCTGACATATGGAGAGTCCTAGAATTTTAACCTCTGCTTGCCTGAAGAAAACCCCTTCTGGTTTCCCAGAAAAACCTCTGGTTATATTTGGTTAAAGTCTTCTTGTATCTTTAAGAATTTCACTTAATTTCATTTCATAAAAAACAGGGACCTTTTACACAGATATGCAGTGATAGGACAAAGGGAAATGATTTTAACTAAAAGAGGAGATTTAAACTAGATGTTAGAAAGGAATTCTTTACTCAAAAGGTGGTGAGGCTCTAAAACAGGTTGCCCAGAGGAGCTGTGGTTGTGCCATTCCTGGAGGTGTGCAGGTCACGTTGGTTGGGACTCTGAGCAACCTGGTCTGGTGGAAGGTGTCCCTGCCCTTGGCAGAGGGGCAGGGAATAGATTATCATGATCCTTAAGGTCCCTTCCAACCTAAACTATTCTGTGATTCTCTAAGCAACATTAAATTATGTGAAGGGTATTAGGCATTTATCTTGTTAGCAGAACATGTCTATGGAGCACACCTTAAATTTTTCTAATGTGGTATATGTGATGTTACTAAAGTTAACTGGGTTTTTGCCACAATTGAAAATTATACTTAAAAGGAGATGGTATCTGGTGGAAAATGTCTTGCTGAAAACCAAGGCATGCTGTCAGGGTACAAGTTATGTATCATTTCTAAAACCTTCCATTCAACCTAAGCAATGTACATTTTAATACAGCTGAATGCAAGATTATCTATCAAGAAAGAAAAAAGATTGTAGACTGTGTTTACAGGGAATATGACAAGAATACGGTCCTGTACACAATGGAAGAGTGGAAACATCCAATATATGGAATAATTGCAGACAACATCATGTGGTAGTTCTGGAGAGACAGTGGTGCCCTACAAAAAGTGCATGTTGTTGAAGAGTGTATCTTTGCCACTTTAGAAGAGTGGAAAAAAAATTAAAGATGATAAAACCCAGCTATAAGATTATTTGTTTGCATTGCAAACATGCTTTCTATTGAATTTACTAGACAATAGGATTTAATTAGTTAATCCAAGTTATTGTAAAAGTTGGTATGCTGACAGAAGTACCTGCCTGGTAAAGAAATTTGCATAGAATAATTATTTGAAAAGTAGACACACTTATCCTGTGACTAAGTTATTTATAATAAAAAATCAGGACGCTTTAAAACATAATTTAACAGTATAAACACAATTGTCTGCATTTACGGCCTGTGAGGGCCTGCTGACAATTTTTACTTCCCTATTGCTTCCTAAAAGAAGAAGAATCGGCTTCATTGTTTCATAATGCAAGTAGTATAAGGAATTAATATCTCTTCAGTTTTGTTTGTTTGGGGGCTTTTTAGCTTTCACAGTTGTGTTTTTTATCAATAGTCTTTTACAGTCACATCTGCCAAGATTACCACTTGACTTGAAAAAAATCCCAGTCTGAAACATGAGTTTCTGTAGAGATGTATGGAGGTATTTGATGGAAGTTGGAAGGACAGGATTCCTCGTGGAGTACAAATGGGAAAATGCTGACTTCAATGAACACTGTTAGCAAGTGCCTCTTTCAGCAACAAATGTTGTATCAGATGTTTTCCATTCTGCATTCTAGAGTAGCATTTCTATTATTATTAATGATTCATATAATTGCTCTAAGATTACTTTTTGTACTGGGGAAGACATGGTATTTATTGGAGAGTTTATGCTCCTAAACAGTGTAACAGCAGTGAGAAGAGCTATGCCCTCAGGAAAGGTGATGTGCAGGGGTCCGAGGATCGCAATAAGAAGTCTTAGACACAGATTGTTGGTGATTCAATTAATTTAAATTTTAAAATAACTTAGTTGTTTTAAATAATCAGTTGTGACTCACTGTTTTTAGTATCATTGTGCAAAAGTACTGGTGAAAAATTAGACAAATTTGAATAAACAGAGAAGTAATGAACTCCGAAGTCGGTTTTTTGCTGTCCATCTTACTTAACATCTTTACCTCTAGCAACAGTAGGAAAGGGGCTCAGACCTTCTCAGGTTTCTCAGGTTTTCTTCTGCTCTTCTCATGGAGCCCTTCAGTAGGTTTAGTACCATTTAAATCAGGATTCTGAAGAGCATTCAGTGGAGTATGGGAGTCAGTCTTTATAGCCATACATTTACTTTTTCATAAAGCACTTGCTTAACACTTACCTGTAAGTTAAAATAATATGAAATTAAATTTATAAGTCTTTCAGAAATATAATCAAATGCAGAGGCCTTTTTACACTGCAGCTAAATTGCAATTAAAGCAGGATTTTGTGGATTAATTAAGGCTTTGTTGTTACAAGTGAATCTTGCAAATAATTTCAATGAATGTAGAACAGCTTTTTCCCTTCCCCTTCACCCAGCCGCTGTAGAAGATAGAATCAAAAAGTATGTTTAGTTTTAAAGAAATAGGCAGTAAAGTTGAAAATTTTTAAAAGAACTCTTTATGAGGTTGATATCCAATTTTAACAAAATTTCATATATGCAGTATTCTATTACTTTTTTTGTTCACTGCTTAATTTTGCCTGTTTGGGGATAAACAGTAGCAGTGAGAGAGCTCAGTGTCTGTACATGGATGTAGAGCACAATTTCTCATGCATTATGAGAGGTAATAATGGGAAGGTACATATGCTTCTAAATATGATCTGTGTATTTTTCCCTCTGTCTTCTCTGCAGTTAGAATTGTGTTTACCTTTCTGGATCCTCTTTAAGCTTATTTCAGGTGTATGAGAGGGAAGGACTTTTCTTTTTTTGGTAAATTGTCAAACCTGTTCTTAGAAGTTTATTAAAATTAATACTATAAAATACTTTTCTACTTGATATATTTCACTGATGACATGCCATTGCTATTATGTCACTAAATCAGGAAAAGGGGCAAATATTCGTTCATGGGAAACCAAAGCTAAAAAAACAGAGCAAGCCATCAGTTGTCTAAATTTCTTACTGACATAGCTATAAAAACTAAAATTTCTTCATTGTACCTTGATCTTCAGGCAAGTCGTATTCGTCCTGTTGCTTTTACAAGTTAAATTTGATTGTTTGTACTGGTGAAAAACAAGCTGGAGGGGTTTTTTAATTTGTTTTTATGGTTGCAAGTTTAAACTTGACAGCTTGTTTATAGATGTCTTTTAAAAGAAGAAAACTGGAGATACAGCTCCCTCTGTCTGTCCTGGAAGTACCTCTGCTCTGGTGTCTTTTGAGAATACCTGCAAATGATCATAGGAAGAGCATCTTTATTGTCAACAGGAAGATGCAAGATAAAAAATGTGGGGTAACTTGTTTTATGGGTCAGTAGTTGTTTTAAGTTACATTAACTGGAATTTTAAAAGAACAAGGGTCATGTTCTTATGTGAAAATACTTCAGTGAAGATACCTAATTCAAAATATAAAAGAACAAATGTGCAGTTTCTCAAAATTTATAATTAAATTATTATTAGAATAAAATTCATATGTATAAAAATTCTATCTATTCTTTAGTGCCCATACAATTTTTGCAGACATAACAGTGGCAAATACACTTTGTGTTTTTGACCATTCATTTAAAAGATATGCCTAAACAATGAAACATTAGTGAATATGACATAAACGTGAATGAAAATAAATGACACTGTATAAATCACATCTTAAAATTTCTACATGCTGGAATACCTAAATAAAAAATAAGGTTTTATGTACTGCATTGTCATCTCTTCAGTTCCAGTCTGTGGATGTGATTCTGGCAAAGAAAATGTAGTCTGTTTGTGGTTTATATTTGCACTGAAGGTATACTAGAGCTCAGAATAGGTTTCTGCTAAATTATGATGTATTAGAAAAACTTATATTAGCTGTAATTATACTAATAATATTAACACAACAACATAGCATTAACAGGGTTGTACCACAAGTATAACTTAAAAAAACCCTTGAAGCATTGTGATAACTTGTACACTAAAATGTGTGGAAGCTTAGTAATCACTTAGTCATCAACAATTCAGGCTAGAAAAGCTTTTTTTTTTTTTAATTTGAACAGTATTTTAAGCTCATCCCTTGCATCTTTCTTGTAAATTGTATATATACTTTTTTTTTAATCAAGTCGTTTCACATGGAAGAACATCTCTTGTAGACTTTGCTAAGAACTGAAATAAGAAGTATTGACAGTCTTTGCTGATAAGTGTCTGAAAATGGAGATATCATAAAAACTGTTTGGTAATGTAGTGCAAAAGTTACATTCTCAAGAGTAATGACACATACATGCCTGTTACAGTGTGCAAGCCAAATCCCGCAGCCTTTACTTCTGGGTCCAGCTTTGTTATGTCATGATGGAATTGTTGAGGTTGGAAAAGACCTTTCAGGTCATCCAGCTCAACTGTTACCCCAGCACTGCCAAGTCCTTCACTAAACCATGTCCCCCAGTGCCACAGCAGGCATGACAAGTCTTTAAATACCTCCAGGGATGGTGACTCAACGACTTCTTTGGGCAGCCTGTTCCATGTTCCAGTGCTTGACAATATGTGCGCCTTATTTCTAAAGTGTCCCATTTTTCACAGTTGTGGTAGAAATGAAAATTGAGATGTTGGTAGGCAATGAGAGCTGGCAGAGCAGAGGTTAAGGTCAGCAGGCTGATCATGGGCTTCTTTGGAAGCAGAAAGGAATTGAAACTGCAAAACAAGGTCCACTGAGTATGGGGCAGTGCAGGCTGACTGCCAGCATTTGTATGATAGTGACTAAATATGATAGGGCTGAATTAAAACAGTTCTTGATGTGGAGGCAGGTTCACTGGTATATAGTATACTGCATTCCAAAATGGCTTAGAAATGGTGATAGTGGGTTTTAGAAAACTAAAATTAGAAAAATAATAACGAAAAAATCCTTGGAATTGAAGCTTGTATATTTCTTTTAACTGAACTCTTTGGGGGGGCAGGAATATGACAGAAAAATTATTTCAGAGGAAAGGGTATTTAGTCTCTGGTGTTGCTGCACCTATTACAGATAAAAGAAGTTTCCACTGTTGTAAAAAACATGGGCTCTATACCTAAACACAGGATCACCTTAACACGTCCTGTAGTTATCACTGTTACTCTGGCTAGTAAAAACTAACAGGTGATATGAAATTATAAAGTAGTAGATTAATTAAATGTGTTTTTAATATTAATTAAATGAGCTTGGCAACTGCCCTGCCATGTATTTGTACTGCACTCAATAACAAAGGTGATTCAGGGATGACCAGGGAATTGTCACACTAGCCTTCACACCAGGACCCTGCCAATTTTTCATGTATGCATCTTAAGTGAGCACTTAAGCAGCACTGGGCTGTAGCCCGCACACCTGGGCAAGAGCACTGCTGATAGTGTGAGGACTGACATGGAGATTAAAATCTCAGCCTCCCCTTAAAGTGTTCCAATTCTTACTTTTTAGAACACTGACTTGATGCTTCATTAATAGATCCTTAGTTATTTGGAAAAGAATATATCGCAAGCTGAGCGTAGGGGGTATTTTCTGGTTGCTGTTTGAACTTGCTAGCTTTTGTTCCTCCAGGCAAGCTGGCTATTGTTCTTTTAAAATTAAATGAAACAGCAGCAGCAGTCAACATTTGTCTTTGAGACAAAAATAATTAATTAATTAAATTGCAGTGACCATTACATTCAGCTGTATACCATACATAAATACCCCATTTCCCAATAGTTCAGTAATGCAGCAGCATATTTAAAATACTCTTTCACAGTTTATACACTCCCATAGTTATAGTTGGTAAATATTTTACTTGACTTAGTCAAGTTTTAGCTGTTTTCAGGATTCTGTTTCATTTGAGCCCTCTTTATATAGAAAAAAATGTTACAAAGTAGTTGATTTTCCAGAGAAAAGGCAATTAATTATTTTTTTTGAATACAGTCTTCAGCAAAGAAAACTGCAACTTTTTTTTGTTTGTTTTGTTTGTTTTTTAACTTTGATGAGGAAATAAAGATTTAAGAATTTCTGCCATAGTTTCTCCTTTGAAGTAATTAATTATTTGCATTAGGGACACAGAATTAATATTGTCTACTAAATAGAACTACTGACTATCATTCATGTTCCCTCTTACACAGAGTGCCACCTGAACTGGCATTACTCCCTGGCACTTCCTATAGCCCGCAGAATATCAGGCGTTACTCAGCATGCATTCACAGTTTGTTCCTCTTAATTTAAGAGTGAGACTGTATAGTAACTGTGCTTATCTTAGGTTTCCTTTTCTCTAAGCAAAATCCTTACTTGTAATTCTGCTTATTCTTGCATATAAAATGATGAGGTGTTTCTGTGTTCAAGTCCCTCCATCAGATTCAGTGCTGACAATGCTCATTACCTTTGTTGTTAGTGATGCTCCAAGTTTTCCCATGGGCATGAGCATATCAATTTTGCTGAAACATTAAAGCTGAATCCCAGCCTTCATGGCAGGAGAGAATACCATGCAAATTGAAGTCCCTTATCTTTCCCATAACTATGTATGATAGTAAAGTATAATCTTTCTGTATTTCCCCTTTCTGTTTTCCTCCTTTAAGTTTTACTTTACTCCTTTCCACCCTCCATCCCCTCCCATTCCCCTCAGGATAGCTATGTCATTTTTGGCCCCTTGCCTCTGATTTTTAAAAAGTTCAGTTCTTTCCATCATCCCCTGCCTGCTGTTTGCCACTCCAGAAGGTGTATGCAAACGTTTGAATTGGAAGGAAAAAGGCTTCTTTCTACATCCTGCTGATGTGTAATCACATAATCAGGTTTATCAGCTAATCAGATCATCTTCAACACACAAATTTTTGCTCTGAAGCACAAAAACCTCTCTTAAACATGATGATGCATTCTTTACGAATGCATCCTTAAGTATTTCTGACACTTTATGTCCTAGTGTTGAATTTAAGCTATTGCATGAAAATGTTTATAAATATAGCTTTGTGATCACAGTTTTCCCCTATGAGCAATTTCCTTTGTCTTGAATGCCAGGTCAAAACGTGTCCAGAGGAGATTCCAGAGTGATGGGGGGCACTTTGCCAGAATGAGACTGACAGTGCCTTGGGGAGCTGGAGATATGATGTCCATAGTTTACTAACTTCTCATCCTGTCCCTAAAGCAATCCTGCATGACAAAGCAGGAAAATGTTTGAATGTGGCTGGGTCTGGCTGTCAACTGCAGCCTGCAAGGATTGTTCAGTGATATTGAGAGCTAGAGGATACCTCCAGCAGTATGTGGTATAATTGGTGATTGTGCAATTTAAAGTTGCCTTGGGTAACGATAAAGATTGAGGGTTATTATTGGGTAAGGAGAATCATTTCATCATTCTCAAAAAGAGTAATGCACATGACTTTTCTTGGGCAGTCTAAATTGGAGGGGTATATCTTCTGCAGTAGAGAGAAGTGTTTAATTTGAAAGATAGTTCTTTGGGAATATCTCTTCCAGTGATTAAAGTCAAGATATAATTCAAATTGCCTGAGTCATGCTTCCATTTTTTCCCCCAAATTATGCTACACTGGTGGGCAGTTAGCAATTATGTGGGATCTGTCCCTGTGTTAAATCCAGCAGCTTGAAATGCTCTAAGGCTTTAAAGTGTTGTTGGGAGAAAATTTGAGAAATGTTAGAATGTGTGGCTAGTATCCAGTTGGCTTCAATAAATATTATTAGCTCTATTTGCATTCACTGCAGCCACTGCTTCCTTTCCAAAATCCAAGGAGATGAGAGTTGTAGCCGCCTGCATGCCCTGACAGGGGTTTTTTTTTGTGGCAGAAAGGGGAAATGGCATAAAAGTAGCACCTTCCTTATTGCAGCAAAATGCAGAAGTAAAGTTTAGGCAGGCCTAAAGGGGTTTGGGATACCTGAATGTGGCATGAAAATACGTGATTTCACTTAAAATAATGATCTCAAATACACACAATCTGTAATTACTTGATTTGAATTTGTTTTAATAACTCATTTAGTAAAAACTGTGCAGATGAATGTTACTCCTGGAAATGAAAGCAATTTAGTTAAAGCAGAGCTATTAATCCTTGTTAAACAAAAATTTATTAGCTTGGCAGAGCCTATGTTGCAGTTGGGGCAAAGAAACCATGTCTCTCACACAACCTTTTTCCTGAACAGGCTAACCTGACAAGCAGCTTGCATTTTTATCAATGATATTCTACTTATGACTGCATGCTGACTTGCAAGTCGGCATGTCAGCTGACTTGCAAGTATGTCAAGCTGTCATTAAATGCCAATTCATGTTTCATCTTCAACTGTTTTATTTGCAATGCCTGCAATTATCTTTTTATAGCAATTACAGCAACCATCTTTCTATTTAGAATTCATTTAAAGCATTATGTGATGAGCAGCAGAGGAGCATACCACAGAGGTTGGTGAGATACAGTTTTGGCAAATAAAATAGTTTGGGCTTTGGTCCAATAGTGGGTTGTTTTGGTCCATGAAGGTTAGAGCCCTGTAGTATTTCATGTGAAATGGCAACGTAGCCCATCTCCGGCAGCATCTCAACAACCATTTCTCATCCCTTCTGAGCTCAGTCTACCGGAGGATTGGTCAACTGTGACAGATGTCTGTAAATACAAAATCCTATTGATCTAGGGTTCATTTTATGCAGATATTAGCTGGCAAAGATGTTAGTTCTCCTCCATACTTAATGTAAAACATTGTTTTTTCTATCTAGAGAGAAAAAAGATGAAAGTTAAGAGGGTTTTGAAGCATTTTTGAATAGCAGAGGTTAATAGGCTGGGAGTATGTGCTTTCCTTATTACCTTTGCTTCCTTCCTCTCATCTACACTCATCAATAAATAAATAAGGTAATTAAAAAGCTGTTTCTAAGGGACAAAGTACAGATCCTTAAGACGTATCAAAGTCTCAGTAAAAAAATTAACCACTGGCCTGAAGAAATACACACAGAGTTATGGATGGATGAAAGCCCTCAGCTTTGCTAGTTTTTATTGATGCAATAAACTGCACAAGTTGAAATAATAAATGAAGGGTATATCTCTCTGCCAGAAGCTGTTAAACCAGTGGGACCATGGCAAGGCCTATTATGCAGAAAACATAAGATCAAAATCCTATTTGCAAAAATATCCAAGTATTCAAATATATACTTAATAGTAATACGAGTATCTTTGATATGTTCCAGAACATCAAGATGCGTAGGAAAAAAATATTCAGAATCTGATTAAATGCCCATAGGAGATTCTATCTGATGTTCAACCAACAGTTGATGAAATGTGTGTCTGCATGCAGAAATAAGCATATTATTTAATATTTTAACAAATTACTTAATGCATTTTGCCATGTTTTATTTCTATGACCTCTCTTTTTGCAGGCTGCCAGTGACTGTTTTGCTCACCCAGGTGTCCTCTCCTCCTCCTTGTCCATCACGACCTTTGCTGACCTAATTTTGTGTTTTTGAGAACAAAGCAGCATTCTGCTAGAAGTAACCAGCTCTGCTTACAAAATGCCAGTTGAACTCTGGTTCAATGTTTTGCTTGTGGTTGTTCCTTATTTGGCTTATCTGCAGGGAATCAATTAAAAAATGTCATTGGGATGAACATAGGTCTTTGAAAGGGATTTTAAAAAAAGTCCTCATCTCGATCTCTGCACAAATTAATAAATTAGATGAAATACTGATATCTCTAAGAGTATTATTATTGTATTCAGTGGTGTTAGTTAACAGACAGGGTAAGTTGGTGCTCATATTCAAATACTGCCCAACACTGCAGGTAGCTTTAATGTAGCTGGGTACAGTAATTCACCCAGTCCACAACAATGCATTTTGTGAAGAGTAAATTGGAAAAGGAGAAATTTTTATTAACATGGTTCACTTATCTGAGAATTAAGGATGTTCAATAGCTTAAAATCTTAAAAACTATTTTCAGAATAAGTGTTTTCATTGGTCACTCAAGTGGTCATTCAGGATCTTTAAGCCTATGCAATAAATTGAAAATAAGTGTGGTGAACAGTTGTGGAGAAGTCCTCACTATTGTTTTACAGGAGTCAACAGATACTCATTAGTAGAAAAATTTAATTTTGCCTGCTTAGTTTTTTAAAAAAAATAAACAGCAGCAATCACAGAAGGCAAAGAGTGGGTGATTGGTTCCTATTGTTTTTCTTTTTAATACGAACATGAGGCCTACAGCTTTCTGATTCAGTTTCATAATTTCCTCCCATTTAACCTAAGTGGCTGTTTTGGGAAAGATTCCTTTCCTTGAAGAATAGTTCATGTGTGGGTTTAATATGCTCTTGCAGAAATTTATTGTCATCTTCTTTTATAATCTTGGCAGAGTTTCACTAATTATTTCTTACTTTCTTTATTTAAACTTTCCCAGGTCTTAAAACTAACAGTGTTATCACTTGTTTCAGCAGTCTGCTTTCTTTAAACTTTCTGGTGTTCTTTTAAAAATGAATTTAATGAATTTTAAATGATTTTAAATGTATTGTATTGTATTTAAAAATAGATTTATCTATTTAAAAATAGAGTTGTTGATACCTCTGCCTGTATAAAAAAATTCTGGTCTTCCCATTAATAACAATCCATCTGCTGCAGATATTTCCAGTACACTGTAATGGGGCTTTTCCTCTTTTCACAGGGGAAGTGCAGTTGTCAGATTGAGGAAAAAATCTGTAGAAAGGCATTGCTATAAACGGTACTGATTATTCCACAGGGCTGAAGTTATCTGAAATAACAAATAGAGTATTTTTAAATTCCCTCACCTTCCAGTGTTTGTTAGAGGGATGAGGAAACTTCTGGTGCACTTTATCTCCTTAACCTTTTAGTCATTTCTGATGAGGGAAAAGGGTAAATAGCATAATTATGTAGTGATCATAAATATGGATAGACTTACACATTTATATAGCTATTTAAAAATGGCTGGCATACAGAGAACTAACTGACAACAAAGCTGTTTTTAATATAGTTATAATATAGTTTCTGCTACAAAATTGTCATGGCACCAACATAGTCTCAAATAGCTCTAACTCCACCTTTATTAGCATGTTACTTTGTCTATAAAATAAAACATTCATCACATTTCAAATAAAATTCTGGTTTATGTGTGTATGAAATACCTTCTGTTGAGTACAGTATCACTTAAGCAAAGAAGTGCAAACCCAAGTAACTTGTTTGGAATTATGCTAACTACCACTCTTAAGGTCTTTATTGATGGTAAAGTATTTAAAGGCAAACTGGGGGGATAAACATTTCATCTTAGAGAGAGCAGCTTTCATGTGGTCGTCCCATTTAGTTGCTGCTTCCCAAGAGCCAGGACATTTCTCCTCAAATTCTCCCTTTTCCTTCATAAATCCTATTTCTCTCTTCTCTTCATGTTACTGAAATAATGCACCTCTTCAAAATTATGACCTCTGAAAAATGCAAAATACTTTCAGTCAGAATGCTGAAGGAAATAGAGTTGCTTTATGAAAACAAGCATAGGGGTTTTTTCAGATTTTAAGTAGAAGCAAAGGTGATTCTGCCCTTCTTTCTGTAGCCCAAAATGAAGATACAGGAAAAATAAGTGGAGGAGGTTTTGGCCATTCTTCCATCTCTGTGTCATTTTTCTTTAAATTTCAGAGAAACTGTGCAGGAATTTTATATCAAATTTCCATTTTACAGAGATAGTTGTGACAATATAAAGAGTGCTGCAATGGCAAATACCCTCTGAAGCCCGTGAATTTGTTTACATCAAAGGTGTCACAGGAGAGGAGGATTCTGGATGAATTCTACACTTTTTGTTTACCTGAGCACAAAGTTTATGTATCTGAGCTGTTTTAACCAGACTAATTGTATGTGTATGCAGGTGTGTATCTAGGTATGCATACAGACATATGTGTATGGAAATACACACCATAAAGAAATCTTTCCTCATTAATTAGCATGGCCATCCTTAGGGTATTTGAGAAAATAAGGCCTCCTACTTCAAGAGGAAGAAGCCAGGCTAATGAAGGAAATTTCTTATGTTAGTAGCTTGTAAGCCTTTAAATGTGAAAAACTCTAATGGACTGCACTTGTTAATCCATTTATTGCACTATTGTCTTGCATCTGTACCCACGTGACAGCTGAGAGATTGGCTCATAAATGACTTGCAAAGAATTGTGATGTTTCAATATAAACAATTGGAATGTGGAAAGAGAAAGATGGAAGAAAATCTGGGGTGGTTTGAAGGGAAAAAATAGAATAAATAGATGTGAAGGTGAATTTTATGTCACTGCCCAAGTTTTTCCAAAGAAAATGCATAGGTGGCTTTCCCAATCAGACTTGATGAAGTAATGACAACCATCATGTAAAGAATTATTCTGTGCTACAGGGGAATGAAATGAAAGAATACCATTTCTCATTTTAGGTCACTAGATTATGTTGCCCTCTGGTATTTATGTTTGATACGTGAGTAGCTGGAAATGGAAAATGTTGGTAGAGTCACCTACTTTTTCCCAGCTCTGTTCTGTTGGGGTTTTCTTTTGGCAATAGTGGTAATCATTATACCCGTTCTCTTCCCAGAAAGCCAAGGAATCTATTTTATGTTTCTTGTCTATGTTAATGTTTCATTAAAAATAACATGAGTCAATGTCCGTCTTTCTACTGCAGTGTGATGTGGCCATTGCTTGAAAGAGTTGTGCGTGAACAGGGATGTGGAAAAAATAATGGGACTAATGCAACTAAAATGACAGAACTGAGATAGCAAATGTCATTACTAAACTCCAGATTCTTCATCTTGATGCTTAAAATGTGTTTCTTTTACCTTTGTGAGGTGATTTTTGTTTATGTAGTGCTAATTTTGTAGCAGAATCAAATCACAAAAATCACAAGGAGGCCCTAGGTTTTTTTTTTTTTTTAATTCTCTCATGTAGTGCATAACTTACATTTACATGTGAGTGATACTGCAGAGATGATCTGGGCTGTAGCAAATTGCCAAAGTTCAGTTCCATGTTTTCCTCTGGAAAGATCCCACTTCTTTTGGACCTGCAGAGAGCTGTTTGTCTGTCTGTAATGCTGCTGCTGAAGAGCATGCTGAGTCATAGAGCACAAATGTAGGCTTTGTCCTCCCATGGTTGTATCAATTATTCTTCACTTCTGTATTACTTAATGATACACCAACTCTTTCCACAAAGTGTGCATGACTCAGGGCTTCACCGTACTGTTGCCCCTGAACTTTTCTTCTCTTTCTGAATCACAGCTTGGAGGCTTGGAAAAGACTTGTTAGGGGCGGTGTTTGAGAAGACCACATTGCACTGTACTTGTAATATTAGGTTCAATTCTCAAAATGGCACTTTTGTTTAAACAGCTTTTTTATTAATACATTGAAAACTTAATCTGGAAATGGTTAGGGGTTCAGCCTTAGAGAAATCACAGAAGTTAAAAATTTCTGTTGAACCTCCTGTAACCTAAAAACAAGTTTTAGAATTAGATGGGATGTTTTCCTCATTAGTTGATTTGACTGAGTTCAGAAACGCTTGTCTATTAAGCCTTTCATTCATGATTTTTTAGCATTTCTAATTAGAAAAAACAACCTGAAGTGAAATAAAGGGAGAGCTGGATTTTTTAAAATTTTATTTGCAAAAGTTTAATAAAAACTAAGAATTAAATACCCTGATAATCCACACTTGCTTTTATCTTCATTTTTAGGTATTTGAATGGCAGGCTGTTTTCTGGATTTTTTTTTTTTAGCTTTTCTTCTATCAAAAAATAAATTTCGAAATCTAATGTGAATCACTAGGACTTTTAAATAAGATACTTGAAATTTGTATCAGCCTACATAGCCTACATTGCTCATATGTTGCAAACTATTTTCCTGCAGGTTCTTCTCATCTTGTCCTGCAAATCTGCAATGACTTTAGCATAAGGAGAGAAAAAAGAAAAAAAGAAAAAAGAAAAAAAAAAGACGGAAATAAACCCAGCAATGTTGGGGGCTACCATCACTTTAAATGCCAAACCTTTTAGCAAAGGGTTTTTCAGAGAATACTGATCAGGTTTTTTATTTTATCCAGTGGTAAGAAACTCAAATGTTCAGGATCTAAACCCAATATTAATGTTGCAACTGTAGTAATAATATACACACAACCTCATTCTTTTGTGTCTTTCTGTTTTGTTGGGTTTTTTTTAAATTTTGCTAAATGATAATACATACTTGTAGAAGTATTTCTTATGATCATTTAAATTATAAGAATCTCTTGCACATATTTGCAAGGAACTGATAGAACTAGCATATATCGTGTTTAAAACCCAAATATTCCAGGTTTTGAAACCTGGATTCTGGTCAAGATTGTCTCTGTAGCAATGCATCTTTGATGTTTCAGGGTCAAACACATGAATAGACTATATTTTGACAGCAAGAGCATGTCTGTGATGAGGCTGCACATGATCATGCTGCTGCTTTGGAACCTTCCTGAATGTGTCTTCACAGAAGCTGGCCCAGAGTCCTTCCTAGACACCGTCAGTAGTTTCAAGTTGGAGTTGTGTGTGACAGCAACGTGACCATTGACACATAAATCATGCTGGGTGTCCTCCAGACTACTTCCAGAATTAGTCAGCTCTAGTCTGGTGTTGATAAATATGTCTAAAGAGGATCCACATGGCAAGTAATGGTATGTGGAAGCCCTGGCCATGATCCTCTGTTGTCAGTGTTGGGGAGAACTGGACACAGGGCTTGGAGGCATACTAAGCAAATTTGCAGATGATACAAAGCTGGAAGGAGCTATTGACTCCCCCAAAAGCAGAAAGGCCCTGCAGAAAGACCTCAACATTTTAAAGAGATGAGCAATCACAAACCATATGAAGTTCAACAAGGGCAAGTGCCAATGTCTGCACCTTGGGTGGAGCAGCCCTGGCTGTGTGTACAGACTGGGGGAGGAGAGGTTGGAGAGCAGTGCTGTGGAAAGGGGCCTGGGTGTCCTGGTCCATGGCAAGCTGGATATGAGTCAGCAGTGCCCTGGCAGCCAGGAGGGCCAAGGTGTTCTGGGGGGCATCAGACACAGCATCACCAGCTGGGCAAGGGAGGGGACCGTCCTGCTCTGCTCTGAGCTGGGGTGGCTTCACCTTGGGTCCTGAGGCAGTTTTGGGTGCCACAATATAAAACAGACATTAGGCCACTAGAGAACATCCAAAGGAGGCCAGGAGGAAGGTGAAGGGCCTTGAGAGGAAGCTGTGTGAGGAGGGGCTGAGGGCACTTGGTTTGTTCAGCCCGGAGAAGAGGAGACTGAGGTCAGACCTCATTGTGGTCTTCATCCTCACAAGGGGCGGTAGAGGGGCAGGCACTGATCTCTGCTCTCTGGTGCCCAGTGACAGAACTCAAGAGAACTGAGTCAGGGGAGGTTTAGGCTGGATATCAGGAAAAGATTCTTCAGCCAGGAAGAGCACTGGAACAGGCTTCCCAGGGAAGTGGACCATAACACAAGCCTGACAGAGGTCAAGAAATATTTGGACAATGCCAAGTGTTTGGGCACATGATGTGAGACTTTGGGTATCTGGCCAGGGCCAGGAGCTGGAGTCCCTTCCAACTCAGAATATTCTATGATTCTGTGATTCTGTGAATTGTGCTTTAGCTATGATTTCTATGGCTGAGTTTCAGAGGTCAACTCAGCTGGAGATGGCATCAACCTGTACAATAGTCTAATCACCTGTTAGTTGAGTTGCTGGGCATCTCAGCCTAATCTGCTGGAGGCAGGCATTAGGCTGAAAGCTGAAAAGGTGGAGAAACTGGATGCACTTAACTGCACTGTGTGTTGAAAAGGCAAGACTGAAGTAGTCAGGTGACAAAAATCCTCTTGCTATCTGAGAAAACAAAGTCTACTTGTGACATAGATATTGAGAAAAAATCATTTAAAAAGGCGAAGAGGAGAAAACTATGGAAAGACTAGCAATAATCTTCACTGTTTGTACGTATGTGTGAACAGTTACTTCATGCCTTGCTTTGGCTGATGTTCTATGGAATAACCCATCCCTGCTGGGATACAAAAATACCAAGACAGTAGTAGCTTTAAATCTGTATGTATCCAGCAGGCTGAGAATACTTGATTGTTTCATGTTGCCCTTATTCAGTAAAATAAATTCATACTCTATGATTGTATTTTGAAATCTTGGATGCTGTCAAACTTTGGGGGACTTTGAATTGCCTTAAGTAACCGGGATATAGGCATTTCTAGGACTCCAGAGACTAACCAGCTAAGAAGAAAAAGTTTTAGTTCAGAAACACATCTAAACCTCATTTAATTTTAATCTAAGCTTCTATGGAATTATTTAGTTATTTAGGGGTGTAATGCTTCTGTGTTTAAAAAAGAAAGAGTTGAACAAAGATTTGCTTGACAAAATGTGAAACTCTCCAGTCTTGAGAGGTAAAAATATAGTGCCTGTTTTTCTTTATGTCAGCTATCTTTCTGGTGGTTTTATTAACTTTCCTACTACTTAAAAAAATTCATTTTCTGCTACATGTGAGTTAAGGAAAAGAGGCCAAAAACTTCACTATGGTCTCTGACAGATTCTGTCAATCATAATAATATGCCCAGGGTAGAGCAGCTCTTTCACAGGAGGGCTTATTCACACATAGAGGGATGACTAAGTGTACAGCAAGATGCATGGTTACATCTTACATTACACTAAGAGAGAATATTCTACTTTTAATTCACCCCTTCAATCAGATCGAGAGGTGTGCAGTCACTCAAAAGGCTGCTGTAGTGTGTAAGAAAATCGAACCAGCTACTTGGGAACTCTCCAGCCCTAGGCAAGACTGAATCCAAGTAATGTCTGCACAAGTACATGCCTCATATGCCCAAAGAGGCAAGAGAAATGAGAGCTGTTTCTTAAAAAACTGAAGTTCCCTGTTTCTGGGTACACCAGAGCAGTGTCAGCATGGATTGAGGGCTGCTCAGCACTATGGTCTTGCCAGGTGTGCTAGAGCCTTGTAAAGACTCTGAGGCTAAAATGGGATATTCACAGGCTCTCTGAGGCTTTTAAAGAAGACGTCAACTGACTGTGTTAGACTGAGGACTCAGCACCACCTGGGTGTGTGAACTTGCACCAATGGGTTGCCAAATTCTGTTCTGTTCTGTCTCTACTTAGGACAAGCTCCTGTGGCAGAGGAGAAGCAACGCTAATCAGGAATCCCTTGCATGTGTTTTCTTATGACATCACCTCAGTGTTTTGTGTTTTCTTACATATCATAGAATGGCCTGGGCTGGAAGAGACCTTAAAGGTCATCTCATTCCAACCTCCCTGCCACAGGCAGGAACACCCCTCACTAGAGCAGGTTCCTCAGAACAACCACTTCCAGGGATGGGGCTTCCACGCCTTCTCTGGGCAGCCTGTGGCAGTGCCCCTGTGGTTCTGTAGATAACAGGAATGTGCTGTCCTAGGAGTAGGTTATGTCTTTAGTCTTCTGCTACACCCCTGAGCACCTGACTTTGTCTGGGTACTCCAGCAGATTGTACAGGACAAACACTGTCTCCCAAACCTTCCTCTGAACACTTCACAGTTATCCTTTTCAAGCTCTTTGGGGGACCAAACTGATCAGGTCCTTTTATACTTTCTTTTTATTATTTTTAAGTTATTATTTTAAATTGCTGATGGTTTCTTTCCTCTTATTTCATATTAATTACATTTCATATAAATAGAGTATTATTAAACTAATTAAAGTCATGAAGCTGTTAACCTCTTTACAGGATTTGGAGCTCCTCAAGGAAAAGGTGTTGTGTAAAGTCAAAGAAGCCTTCATGCTGATACTTTCATATGGCAAAAAGTATTACTGAATTTCAAAGATAGTCTTCCCCGTGTCTACCTTAAGTCAAATCTTTTTTCTCACCAATTCAGGATTTTCATGCTCATTTTTTATTCCCTTTTCCAATAACAATCAGTTTCCTGTTGTCATACAACATTCTGTTGGGTACATCCAGAGTTTTATGTCTGATAGTGGTGCAAAATATTGTTCTTAGCATTTTGTAACTGTCTATACATTTTCAAAAATTTTTAATGAAATTCACCCACTTATTGGTAGTGAGTTTATAGATAATGTTTTCATAACAAAAATCCTTTGCATTTTCTTTTTCTATTTTTTTCCAACTAAATATTTTATGTTTTATAGCATCTACAAGTCCTGCACCTTCTCTTCAGGAATACTGTTTTCAAGGAATTTTTTGAAAATCAGCAAATCAATTTTTACTACCAGGGAAAATTATTGAAAGTGATGTGAATGCTTCAAATCACATGTCAGTATTGTACGTGAATATTTGCTTTTGTATTTTCTCAAAAAATAAGATTCTCATGTGGTGGAGACATTGGAGCATTGCTCTGGAGAGCTGAACTCCTTTTCAAGGCTGATTTTTCAATGTAGCATTTTTCTCTTTGTCTCATTTTGCAGCCTGTGGAACTGAGCCTGAAAGAGCTTTACCTCTCTTTGTAAAATCAGTGATGGTTTTGTTGAATAAGGAAAAAAATCATCGACTCTGTCTCAGAAGACCTAGAGATTACTCAGAGAATATTAGACAGTAGGCTGGAAGAAACGTGAAGGAACTACTCTTACACATAATGATCAGTGTGTTGATGAACGTTCTGAAGTGAGTAGGAGCCATCCATTCCTCACAGCCATGGTGGCTTTGTCAGACAGGCAAATTGTCATCATCTGTAATGCAAGATGCATGTGACAATGGAAAGCCTAAGTGCCAGTAAATATGGAATTTTATGTCATGTCAGCATTTCTTCCATTAATTTTAAGTTAGCCCAAAATAGAGAGAATCTCTCAAAAGAGGATGAAATATATGTTCTGCTGTTGGTCTGGGGTGATATCTCTCCATGACTGGCTACTGAATTAAGCCCTTTATGCAAACCTGAGGGAAAAAAGTATACAATTCTCACACAAAGAAGTGTAACAAGTATGAAAACATTATCCTAAGTGTAAACATACTGAAAGTTATGTTATTTGCAGGAATCTATTCCAGATGGGCAAAATGACCACCTCACAAACAGTCTGTAAAAAGGCACCCACTTTATACCATGTGGCTCCCTTCCCTATTTGCTTTTGGTTATTAATCTTAGAACAAAACTGTGCTTAGTTGTTTGGTCTCCTTGCAAAAAATTTACCTTATCCAAAGTGGCATTTCATGTATATGGATATTGGCAAGAAAATATCTACCATTCTGAAAGAACTCATTAAATAGGGACATGTTAGTTTACAGGTTTAATCCATATGATATTTATTGGCTGTCCTAGAGGCAATGGCAGGCAGCCAACACACTATTCAGTGGACTTTTCCACCCATCTGTTTACCCATCTGTTACTTGAAAAATAGATTTCTTCCTTCCCCCACCCTGCCCCCCAAAATAGCATTGTTCTAGCAGGCCAATCAGATAAAGATACGCTGATGTATAGAACGGGGCCATCTGAAACATCCACCAGTAGTATCTTGATATAAAATAACACTAGTAGCTGTTCCTCTGTTCCCCACACCAGTGTACTTGTTAATGTATTATTAAAATAAACCCATAATGAACAAGCTTAATTTATTATTTTATGTGGAAAAGAAGGAAGAAGGTGACTTTTTGACCATCTTCTCAAGGAATATATTCACAGCCTGGGTTGCTAAGATCAGAATGCTTTGAAAAAGATTATTCTGATTTTTAATCAAACTGTCAATATTAAGTTGTGCACATAATAAGAATATGCTCAAAAGAGAATCAAGTTATGAAATTTTCATCAGGTGCTTAAAAACTCCATTCACATTATGTGATTTGGTTTTGTAATTTCTGAAGCCTATGATTTTAAATCTTGCTATTTGATTGCTTAAAATTTATTCCCATGTAACAAAAAATTAGGAATATGCTTTTGAGGGAAAAAGAAAAACTTGATAACTTCACATAGATATTATCTATATGGATGCAAACCAGTGATGTTTCAGGCATCTTTAATATGTTGATGCACTTCTGTTGATGGATATACTTGTGTTGTCACAGAGTTATTGCATCCCTCTTTGCTGGCCAGCTCTAGGAAATCTTTGTTAGAGTTTATTCTTTACAGCCCGTGAACTGATAGATTCACAGCATTCCTATTGAAAGTGCCTTAATAGCAGATTTGATATGATTTATTTTGGCACTATGATTTTCTACTAAACATGGAATCAATGATGATGTCAAGCAAAAATTTCTATGGGAAGACCTGTTTTCAGTTTGTTAACTTTTTTTTTTTTTCTGAGAAATGTATATAATTAAAAAATTATTGATGAATAATTTCCAAAGTATTAAGTTCCAGGTCCATTTGTTTAAAAATTCAAAGAAACTTCCACAGCACCTTTGGAAGCCAATCAGCACTTCAGCTGATTCAAAGGAAGTTACCAATGACCTGTGTTATGACGATGACACACATGAGAGGGTCCTTCATCACAGTTATTGTGCTGACCCTCTGTAGAGGGAGGGAAAGGAACCTGCTGCTCCTTCAATTTAAGGAGGTTTATCCAGTTTTGGCAGCAATGGAGAACAATAAGGCAAAGCAGAGATGAATCAAAGCACTATAGGGCAGGCTAATCCTTTCTCTTTTGCATTTCTATTCATTTAGAATGGAGTGGTTACAGCAACTGAAAAATGAAGATGACAACGAAGTCAGGATGTTGTTATTACTTGCCTATCAGGTAAGCAATGTTTGAGATTTTCTTTAATTAAAAGTAGATGAAAGCATTAATAGTAATTTACCAAAGTGTATCAGTATTTAATATTTCCTAAGGTAGTTTATACACAGATGTCACTATTACAAATAATCTAATCTAGACAAAGGTACTGTAGAATTTCCTCACACATACTTTCACTCTTGGGATAGTAGTAAGATTGTATGTAGCACATTTCACAGTGGAACATTCATTGAGGACACAATTGAAAAACAGCTTTTAATCTTGAAAATGCATATTGTTTTCTACAAAAGTGCTGTAGAAATGCAATGAAAGAAAAGTAGAATGCAGTGTGAGAAAGAAATAGACATCTTTTGTGTTCTAGTCTTTTTCTGGGATATGTATGCTACTGAAAAAAGCCCATGGAACATCATTTACTAAAGGGCTATGATGAGGATAGTGTTCGTTTTTCTAGAAAGTAATTAGTAAATACAAACCACTCATCTTTGCAATCATGATCCATGGACCATTAAAGTGGAAATCATGGTGTGAATATAGTTAGTATACAAAGCTGGAAAGCTTTTGGCAAACTGTAAGGAAAGACTTTCCCAGCATAAATTTGAATTTGTGAGCAGGTTTAAGTAATGGAATAATATGTGTAACACTGAGAAAGAAAATTCTAAGGAATATCAATATGTGGAAATCAAGGAACCTGAGGTAAAGTCACATGGCAGCTCACCAGAATTTTCTAAGCTAGTTCCCTGTGCTGATGTGCTTGAGGTGCAACATATGCAGAGTAACTTAACCAAAACAGTCTTTTTCTGACTCATTTGGGCAATAAGTTCTGAAAATTTAAAAATATCATACTTAATCTGAGCCAAGGGAGTCTAAAGAGTAATTCTTATGGTCATACTCTGCAAATGGTTATTCTTATTTCTTGCACAACAAGAAATCATCAGAATATCCACCCTTCTGAGGATCTCATGATCCTCAGAAATTACAAACAAAATTGTAAGCAGGGATGTGCATCTAAGCACTAGATGGCCCTTAACTTTCACATTTCACAGAATATTTGTTTCAGTTGCTGGTGAGCAAAGTGAACCCCTGATGTCTTTGCACTCATTAAGGGCTCCTTCAGAAATGAAGAAGGAACTCACTGTTACCCTTCCTTGACTGCAGTTGCAACTTGATCTTAATATGTATGTATGTGTACTATTCATGTAAGAGCAACTTTTCTAGACAGGCTATACCAAGGCTTAGTAAGGTCAAATAAGTATTCTTTAATGGGTCTTCTCCAGGCCAGATTACTTTAGGCCTTTAGGATATTCTACATAATTGTCCTTCCTTGGATGTTCTCTTCAGTAATTTCTGGGATAACTCAAAAAAATTGGAGTCAAACTTTAATGTTAATTCTTCTATGAATGTAACAGTTTGATAATTTTTAGCTTGGTGAGAGAACAGTGTTTGATAGTAAGAAGGTGACTTCTATAATTAGAAAGGAAAAACTAGAAGAAGTGGAAAGAGGAGGAAACTAAAACTGAAAGCCAAAATTACTCTAAGGGGGAAATGTGGGGCTTTCAAATATTTTGTGTGGAAGTTGGATTATTTTACCTCTTATCTAAGATGATGTAAGAGGTAGCTGAAATGTCTTAGTCGCTGTCATATTTCATCAAAGTCTCCTGAAGTGTCCTCTGATCCAAAGTATTAAATCATCCAGTGTAAAACTTGCCACTCCAGGGGAGGTGGCTGTGCGTTCCCACATGAACCTGTGTGAATATAAACCCAGGGCACTCTGTGTTTTCCAGCTTCTCCAGCCCCATATGTCACTGTGACCATCACTTCCACCCTCACCACTGAGAAGACTAGAAGTTGAGGACCAGTGGGATGCTGTCAGGATCCACCAACTACCTCTCTGTTACTTTCTCTCCCTGCCTCTTTTTTTTCTATCTTCCCCTCTGCACCTCACATTTACTGTTAAATAAAAATATGTAGCATTGGCTTCAGCATATTAGCTTTGTTTGAACCTTAATTTGGGCAGAGATTGTTTTAATAACTGGATCTTAATGCCTCTCACTGACCTCTTTATGCTCTGGACTGGGAAAAATGGCTGACCAGAGAATGGAATCCTTTTGACTAGAAGTCTCTTCTGCTTCCCAGAAATCACAGAATCATAGAAAGGTTTGTGTAACACAAAGATCATTCAGTTCCACCCCCCAGCCTTGGGCAGGGATGCCACCCACTACACCAGTTTGCTCAAGCCTCTCCCAGAGATGGGGCATCCACAACTTCTCTGGGAAACCTAAGCCTCACCAGTCCCATAGTGAAGAATTTCTTCCTAACATCTAATGTAAATCTCTCCTCCTTTAGTTTAGGAAGGATTATGGAAAACTTAGCAAAGCCCACTGTTTGGGGGGGTTCACTGTTCCTGGTGTCCTTCAGGATCTGTTTCTTTGCCTGGGTTGTCTGCTTAGTTACAGGTATCACAGCTGTGATATCTGTCTTCTGGTTGGTGATTTTCATCTGTACCCACTGGTTGAATTGGTGTATATATTGCAATATTTTTTAAAACCACTTTTTAAAACAGAGTAGGCTTAAAAATGCCTGTAATTCCTCATTGTGCATTGACCCTGAGTTGAGCTCAGCTGGTTAGAGCATGCTGCTAATAACACCAAGTTGTGGGTTCAACCTCCAGATGGGCCATTCATTTAAGAACTGGACTCGATGACCCTTGTGGGTCCCTTCCAGCTCAGACTTCTGTGTCTGAATTCTGTGTGACTGTGTAAGAGAGGTTGCATGGCAATTGCATGACATCTCGGGAGCTGCTGGGGATTTGTTTTCATCCTGCTACCCAGTACTGACATTGACATTCTTTTGTCAGACCCTAGCACAGCAGTCATGAAGTTCCATGGGTTGAAATTGGGGTAAATTGAGAGATGTCTCACTGTTAGTAAGGTACATAAGTTAACCCAGGGATCATATTGTTAACTTCCATTGAAAAAGAACCAACTAAAATATAATAAGATCCAAAAGCAAATGTCAGAGAAGTTCATGCATGAAAGCTTTTAAAAGTCCAGGAAACAATCTTATAGCTTATCTTATGCTTACTTTTCATCAGCAAATGCCTGGATCTCCCTTAGCCTTAAACCTCTGATATTAATAGTTGGCATTTGCTCTCCAGTTGTTCATTTATTCTACCATCTTTCTAAGAAAAATGCATAAATCCTTTATCTTATGTACTTGTCTTAAGGGAATTCTGTAAGTGTATTGGCAAAATTCAAAGAATCTACAAGATTTGTGTAAGGAAATGAATTAGATTGTCTTTTTTTTTTTTTTTTAATTTCTGCTAATTACTGTTAGGATTTCAACATGACTGTTTCTGCTTCCTTTAGTGATAGCATTTTGAGTGAAACGGGCTATGGACAACAGATACAAAACCAACCCCTTCCTGCACAGACCTGCTTGACCTTTGAGACTGTTTGTCTCCTGGTAGTGAGATACTAGGAGATATCTTTGCATGTGGAATACCACTGTGCAAAAACTTGTGAGACGGATCTGATCTGCAAGGTAACATGGATGCTAATAATTCATACAGAATCGGTTCAGCTGCTGTGTGTGTCTCAGTCCTCACACATTCCAGGAGGGTTAAACAGCAGCAAAAGTAGGTCTACAGCCTGCATGGGTCTAGGTAAATTTTTCTTCTCTTTCAAAAAAGAAATACTGTGGCTATTGCTACTGTTGTGAGATTTGAAAATCTCATGACTAGTTTTCTTAATTTAAAAGAATTTTCTAAGTTCTATTTCATTTCTGGAATTATCCTTCAAATTAATATGGTACTTGGAATTGTTTCTTTATTTGTCTCTGGTCATAGTACTGACACCTGAAGTAAGAGGAGAGAAGAAAAATCAACTATATTGATTTTTGTCAGTGGCATGTTGGGTGGTTGTTACGTGAAGAGAGTAAAGAATGGTGCTCTGGAACAGAGATTTCAGCTTTATTGTGGCAGAACTGCATCCACTTAAAGTCATGATGATTCATTGTTTGTAAAAGATCTATTTTTAGTTGGCCTGAATTATATGGAGATTAAAGAGAATCATTAGCATAAAAATCCCCTTGAAGCTTCTGGAGTTGGTATAATACAAAAGACTTTGTTAAGATCTCTTCAGCCTAGATAACTTTGGAGAATCCCTAAGTGCGCACAGAAGGCAGATTGGTAACTCTAGAAACCATTTATGGGTCAGTGATATATTCCTCTGAGCACAGTGCAACTTTTCATACAGATTGCACTCCAAAACAATGCTTTTAAGAAATAGTACAGTCAGAAGAAAGAAATTGAGAGGTAAAGAGGGGAAAGGGGTAAATTTATATGTAAAGAGAGCATCCACCTCTTTCAGAAAAAGCACTTGTGCTGGGTTTTGCTGTTTGCTCTGCTGTCTCAATGTGGATTGGACTCTTTCACTTCACTGCTTCTGTCCCGTCTGGTGTTTCTTGTCACATAAAGTCAACCAGCTGGAGTGAGTGCAGTGGAGAGGAAGATGATCAGCTAAGCAGATTGTGTGAACATCTCTCTTCCTTTATCAGTATGCCATCACAACAAAACTGAAGATACCTATTAAGTAAATTGCAATAAGTATGAAATATGATGAGCATGGCTGAGTATGATAATTGTTACAAAGAACTTCTAATGAGTCCAAGTTACACATCATTGTTTAGTGCATTTTTGCAAGGAACAAGATTTGCCATCTTAACTAAAAATGTCTTAGGTGCTAATGTGTTCTGTTTTGAAAAAGAAAATATTAACAGCAAACTTTAGAAATCTTAGCAACAAACTTTAGAAATCATGCATAAAAACATGTTTAAATGACCTCCATACTTGGCTGAACAACAAATCTGAATTATATAGATTCTCTTAATACAGTTAAATATCTCAGTGTATGTCATGATATCTGAACTTGTCCTGCTGGCATACCAGTTAATTCTTAAATGAAGGTTAAGTCATGGTAACAACAGTTTCTCCAATAAAATCTTCTCTGAAATGCCCTTATTCATTTGTCTTGAAAAGACACTTGTTTCCTTTTCTGTTTCTTAAATAAAAGACTTTTGCTATTAGAGGACTGAAATCATACAACAATCAGGAGGAATATGAGGGCATAACTCAGAGTTTTCATTACAATAGGGCTGAGTATCATTGGAAATTTATGTACGTGGAAAAAATACTTAGGTAAAAAATAAATCCATTGCAGTAATTCTCAGTTACTGGAGAGAATGTTAATATGTCTTTTCACATTATGCAAAAACAGTAAACAAGAATAAGGGTCACAGCTTTAAGAAGAGTTGTTTGTAGCATCTGTTAGACTGAGCAAAATGTCACAATATGTAGTCTCCGGAAGGAGCAAACAGACCATTAAATCTTGGATGAATAAAGCAGGTTTTCAAACTACTGCAGTTTTTTTTGTCTTTTTGGAATAATTACAGGAGGGCTTGGGGTTGTGGCTGTGATTATGTGAAGGCAATTGGACACTAAGTTTTAGTGAGACTAAAATTTGTCTCAAGGTGCCAGAAGGAAGGACTGGTTTGAAAACTGTTTCATGTAAAGAAAGAGACTCACCAGCTGCAAAACAGGTGGTAACCCACCAGGGGCAGGCAGGTATGAAATCATGGCTCTTTATTTGGACTACAGTGAGAGGAATAAGAAAAGGATAAAAGGTAGAACAGCAGACTCAGAGGAGCAACCTCCTGGCTTTTTATTAGGGGTTTTATAAACAAAATTGGGATTAGGTTATGTGCTGGCAGAAAGGAGATCCCAAATGTTGAACATGTAATGTGGACCTCTCAACTAGATGCATGCCTGACCAATGTGTTAAAAAGTTCTCATTGGTGCTAAGATATTGCTCTGCATGATGTATTTATATCTTATATATCTGTGTGTATACATACCTTTTACACCTTTGGTGAAAGAAACTCACACTGTTACTATATTGAAATTGTTGCCATTCCGTCCCCCATGGTTCCACCACGAAACCCAATTTTTTGGGTACTTTTGAAGAACTGTAACTGAAGAATGAACTGGAACAAACTTCTCTGCTACATAATCAAGAATAATGTAAGGCTGCAAACAGTATATCTGAAGCTATTTTAGAAATTTCATGAGTTCTATATCAAGAGAAAATTTAAAAGAAGGTAATAATATTTTTCCTTTATATTAGTTTATTGCAATGTTAATGAAAGGAGAGGCATTTCATGTGTCAGTTTTACAAAAGCTCTTATCTGGGCCTCAAAAATTTAGTGGAAAGCTATCGTGCACAAACTGGTGGCTTGTGGTTTACAAGCAGTGCCAAGATGTAAATCCTGTCCAACAGTAACAGGGAACATTTTCCAAAACTGGAGCTCAATTGCCTAAGCTATTTCCTGCTAAAGTATTCCTGGCCTCTTTTATTTGGCCTGGTCAGACAGTGTTTTCCCTGATAGTTTCTTGGACACAAAGTAGCTAGCATAGGTAAGGGATCGGTCCCAACTGGCAGCTGGAAGCAATCCATAGTTTTAGAAAAAGAAAGTTGAGTAGTACAAAAGCAGGAAGGCTTCTTCAGTGGTCATGGGGAGGACAGCAAGAACAAGCTCAGATAATTTTTAGTCTAGTTATGGAAATCTTTTATAAATGTCCCTTTTTCAAGTGATATGCTCTTAGCTCTTCCTAGAACTGGACAATTTTGTCAAATAGGAAATGCAAGTGTTCTAGAATTGGCAGTGTTTACATAGTGCAGGGTTGCAAAGTTTTACTTACCATACCATGGAATAGACACTAAGATTAAATTAATGTATTGATGTACACATTGAAATATCATTATAACAAATAGGGAGGGAACATAAATTCTAAGAAGGAAGAAATAATAATAAAAAAAATTACTTTTCCAGCTTATAGAGACAAAACAAAGCGTTTCAAGATGTGTGGTTTCAACACAGTATCAGCGTGAGTGTTTTGGGAGCCTCTGACAAGGCAGAGGGAAAACCACTGAAAATTCTTTGGTCTTTTGTAATTTTGATAACCAAATCATGGCCACAGCCCTTTAGTGGTAGATTTTTTAAGGTCAAAAGAGAGGAAATTAGGAAAGTGTTTGGGGTTTTTTTTGTGGGGTTGTGTCTGCATGTTGCAAAAAGCCAAAAACCATTCCTACCCAATCAACTGATGTGTGGATGGTTTCACCAGGACACCACTGACATGAACTGCCCAGGGCAGGAGATAAAGAATTCCTTATGCAGGTAGTTGTTTAAATGAAATGCTCTATGTGTTAGCTTCCCAGAATCTCCTAGGGTAGTTTGAGAGAGCTGTAAATATGCAGCATTCTCCCAAATGGACATCAAGCCCTCAATGTTGAGCAATAAAATATTTTCACAGTACTGAGATATGCTTTACTAAAAACTACGGGCAGAGCTTTTCGTGCAAGGAAGAATAGGAGCTACTTCTGAAGTTGTTGTTTGGACAGGTGATTTAGAATGTAATTAATAGCATTGCTAATATAAGAATCATCATATTTCTTTTATTCCCAAGGTTTTGACTGGAATTTACAGAATTTTTAGGGTTGCTGATCTCTAGGATTCTGTAACGTCAATGTGATATATTGGAACAGCTTCTTTTGCAACATCATGTACACTCCCTTCCTAGTTTGGGTTACTCCAAAATTGTTCAAAACTTCTCAGATTTCTTTTGTTATGACTTAAAACACTTTCCATATCTACATTTTTAAAACAAATCTCACATCTGGGTGTTGTGCTTACAATCTGTCTGTATCAGATTGTTGTGGTTTGACACTGGCCAAATGCCAGGCAACCACAAAAGCTGATTTCTCACCCTCCCCTGCCACAGCTGGGCAGAGGAGGGAAAGAAAAATTAACCAAAGGTTCATGAGGTCATATAAGGACTGGGAGAAAACACTCCAAGGGCAAAACAGGCTCAGCTTAGAGGTACAAAGGGAATTTTATTACTAACAAAATCAGAGCAGGATAATGAGAAGTAAAACAAAGCCCTTAAAACACCTTTTCTTCCCCCAGCCCCACCTCCTTCCCACGGACAGCGCAGGGAGACGGTCGTGGGGGTTTGGTCAGTTCCTCACCCGAGCCCTTCTGCCACTGATCAGGCAGAGGAATCCTTCCCCTCCCTCGGGAGACAGTGCTCTGTGAACGTCTCCAGTGTGGCTCCAATCTCACCAGCAGCAGTCCTGCCAAAACTGCTGCAACCTGAGTCCTTCCCATGGGCACACAGTCCTCCCAAAACTGCTGTGGTGAGGGTGCAGTCCCCCAAGGACAGGCTGCTCCAGCCTGGAAGCAGGGTCCTCTCTCCACCTGGTCTCCCACCAGATCACAGCCTCCTCTAGGTCTCCACCTGCCCTGGCATGGGCACCTTCCCTACAGGTGGATCTCTGCATCCCCCATGGATCCCCATGGGCCACAAAGGGACACCCTGCTTCACCATGATCGTCACTGCAGAGGAATTTCGGCTCCGGAGCCTGGAGCACCTCCTCCCCCTCCTCCCCCACTGACCCCGGGGTCTCCATCTTGTTTCCCTCACATGTTCTCACCTTCTCCTCTTTTCTGGCTGGAATTCACAGTACCCCACCTTTGTTTTGATTTTCTTTTTTAAACCTGTTATCACAGA
>VZUI01087266.1:0-94922 GCA_013401135.1 Cettia cetti | reverse complement strand
GGGGGAGGACGACGACGACCAGAATTTTAGTGACCACAAAGGTAAAAATTTGAAAGAATAAAAGGACTAAAACCAATTTCCTTCTAAATTTCATAAAGCTTTTAAAGTTAAAAACAGCATTCAAGCAGCCTGCAGTAACTACCTAATTGTGGTGGCCTGTCAATAACAAACACAGAAGAATAATAAGTGAGTGTATTTTCCTCTAAAAATACACATATCTCACTGTTTTGGGGGACAATTTCTCAATTGCAGTTAAAATCTAGAATTATCGGTTTGATCAATGGTCTAGGTAGATGAAAAATCTGGTCGACCCATTAAATAAGAAAGTTAATAAGAAGGGAGAACCGTCTCACAGTTCATGAAATAGTACAGCAAAGTATAATTTTTCAAGTCCTAGTAATTATGTTGGCTATCGCACCATTACTGATATAATGTGAAGCTAATAAGCCAAGTAATTAGAATGCACTAGGTCAGGGTTTTCACCTTAATACGTGAAGGGTAAATGAGAATGAGGCCTTCTAATATTTAGCATATGCCTAAAACGGTACAAAAGTAATAGAACTGAAATGTTACTTTTTAGAGGGGAAATGTTCATCAAGTCGAAAGTTGTTTGTATTGACTTACAAGCTGAGCCTAATGAAGGTCGTTATGGAGATTTAATTGTGTTGCAGATGCACCAGAGAGGTCTGGCTGAGTTTCCCCTCTCTGAATGACTTGCTGCATCCTGCTGCTGTTGCCTAAGTTCTTACCGGCTGAATTGCCTTTCTCACTTACAAGCCACTTACACGTTGAATGCAGCACTACAAAAGACCCAAATTAGCCCATACTTTAGGAAACAGAAACGTGATATTCCTGAAAAGCAGGGGGAAATGCTTCCTTTCCTGATGTTTCAGTTCACAACATTGCCAGACCCAGTTCTTTTATTTTATGTTCAGACTACTCAGCTGTTTTTGGAAAGAAAGCTGAGTACAGGCCCCTCAGAGTCCATAAGTTCACCAGAAAATAGTGAGATGCTCCTCTCAGCACCAAGGACATTCACTCTCGGTAGTTTGCAGGCACAAAAAACCTGAATACCTTTCTCCTCAGCCACAAATATAGGAAACACTGGATATACAGCTTCAAAAGATGCTTTGCTTTCAGTTCTTCGGGAAACAGAGGGACAAATGCCAAACAAATAAGTAAAATGTAGAGATTAAAAAGCAGAGGTTATTAAAAGAGCAAGCTGGGAAGTGGCCTCAATTTTGTAGTGGTGATTATGCAAGATAACCTGTCCTCCAGCACCACATTTTGCCTTGAGGGGGCTAAAAGAGTAATTTAAGCCAGTTATTGCATATGTTATGGGGCATGATGATGAGTCATGTTTGACTGCGACACCTTGGGCTGCCAAATGTGATGAAATAGAAAATGCCATGTGACAGACAGTTGAAACCTTTGCTTGACTCTGCTTTGCAGGGAAGCCTCTCTTTTTGATCCCCTTTTGTCAGTATCAAAGGAAAATGTAGATCAGGAAATCAGGCTGCAGCAAATGTATGGAAAAGTTCAAGGAGTGAATAAGAGAAGTCAGTGGGAGAAGTAATTTGATTTCTTCTGGCAAAGCTGCACAAAAAAATACTGCCTCACAGAAGATTCTGAATTAAGAAGGTTTCTTTTCAGCCTGCACATTGTTTTAGCATTGCATGTTGTTGTAAGCAATATAGAATGTTCAAAATAATAAGGAATGCACATCCCCTTCAGGGGCAGGTGTGGAAAGCCCTGAAAAATCACTTCAGAAGCTGAAAGAGGAAATTAAACTGATGGGACAGCACTTACAGCACACTTGAAAGAGCACACTGGAAATGTAGGTACTGTCACAGATGCGCAATAAGGGTCTCTATATAAAGGCTTGATCCTGATGAGAATGGGAGTGAAAGTGTCTTCACACCATACCCTTCTTTCCAATAATGCTGCATGAAAAACCAGTATAACAATGGGCTTGTCCTTGGCAAGGAAATAACTTTAACAAATGTCCTTCTGGTCTAGTTATAAGAGAAACGATATTTTAGATGGCAATTGGGACGTTTACAGCAAACGAATAATAATAAAAGAGTCAAATTAACTGCTTTGTCTTGTCTGAGGAACTGGTACAAAATAACTACATCAATAAATGTAAGGCAGACATTTATATTGGGTATAAAACATAATGTAAATATGAACTATTCTAAGCTTGACTGAAGTTTCATAGACTGAAATTCTCTTATTCAAATTTTAGGTAAATGAACTACATCAGGCAGAATCTCATGGAAAGGGACGAGGTCCTTGACATCAGCCTCATTCATACTGCTTTTACATAGCCGGAGTGGCTGCAGAGGATGTGAGAACTCACAGTTTTCCAACCCTCAAAGACATTTTAAAGAGAAAGCACAGTCTTCTCATGGCAGCAGCACTACCATGTTCTACACGGTTCTGCTCACAGCCTGCCCAGGGGAAAAAGTTTGCCTAGCAGCACTGGCAGCAGACAGGGAATGAGGACAGAAAAGGGCGCACGCAGAGATTTGGAGGCTGGGTAACAGTGGTGGAGCCCTGGGTCTTGCAGCAGGTTCTATGCCACCCCTGTGCTCTGCAAGGGGAATGTGCCAGGTCCCCGAAAAAATCCTTAGTGACCTTGTTCAGGAGCCACTTGATCCTTCTTTGCTTCTACTTGTTTATATCCTCCTAAATAAATTGTCAATGAAGTGAATATAAATGAGCATAAAAGTGACTTATCATTGCCAGACTATGCTCTCAAATTGTACTTCCTTGATAATTGCTTGACTGACGCATTTCAGCATATATCTTTCATATCCGTACTAATTAATGAATTGGCACCTCAAGAGACTCAAAAATGTGCCTTTTCCTTCCCTGGAAACGATGTGTAAGGCTCCAGAGTATTTCCATGTAATATCCCATCTAATATTTATATTTCATTAAAATACACTTTTTACTTTGGTAGCCATCCTTTAACTCCCACAGGTCTTGACTGTGTTCACAAAAGGGCCTGAATAATTCACGGCTCATTTACACAGCAATGTCACCGTTGTTGTTTCTCTTGCATGCCCTGTTCATCAGAGCCCGAACTTCTCAGGTTCACTTCGTCCCAAGCACAGGCTTTGCAACTCTTTAGTGAGCTGGAAGAAAGAGGCTGAGGGAGACTCAAGGAGGAATTTTTTTTTTTTTTTTTTTTTTTTTTTTTTTTTGCTAATTGTTTTAGGAGGTGGCAGAGGGACTTGGGTTTTTTGAATCATGGAGATCAATGAGCTTACTATTGCTGCTCTAAAGAGTTTCATGATAACATGCTCAAGCATCCATTTTCTACCTTTTTTTTTTCTATCGGTGAGATGCTTCAAGCTGATAAAAGACTGAAAGTGTTCAGATTTCATCTATTCATCCACTCCTTTTCCTCCTGCTAGCCCATGACCCATGTAAGGGAGAAAAGTGATGCAGAATATGATACTGAAGCTGGTTAAAAACTTGCCCTTCTAGCCCAGAGAAAAGTTAATTTTCATCAAATTACAATTCTGTCACAGATGCAGGTGTGAATGTCACCAGAAGACATGCATTGTCAGTTTTTATTTCATCATGCACTGAAATCAGAAGGCAATTATTCATGTTTAATATCTGCACTTTAAATAGCTTTAAAGATGTTGAAGTAAGTGTCCATTTAAATAAAAAAGGGGAAATAAAGTTTAAAATTCCGGCAGGATTCAGAGGATAAGATGAGAGGAAATACCACTTTGATAAAGACCTGCCATAAAATAGAAAAGTAATTTTTTGTTTTAAATCTCTTCAGGTTTTCAGCAGAGCTCACCTCTGCTTGGTTCTTTTACAGAATTATGATCAGTGCCTAAACCACAGTGAAGAATGCTGCCTAAATCAAAGAGATGTGTGTTGTTGTAAAACAATAAATGATCACCAGTGCCCAGTTTTAATTTCCAAGAAGGAGATGGGCAATTTATAATTGCAAAAAGCAAAAGGACTAAGTAGATCTCCTTTATTTCATGTTGTGTGAGGAAACATAGTGTTTTTAAAAATTAGAACACTGCAGGTCTCCAATGGAATAAAAATCAGACCTATTAATATTGTTTGAGGGTACTTTTTTGGGGGAGGGGGGTTGATGTGTTGGGGGGTTTTAAGTGAGTCTGACAGGTTTCTTTTCTGATGGAATGTGGCAGGGATGGAGCTCTAGAGGAGCATGAGCTCACTGCCCTGTGGTCAGTCACATTTTTTGGATGCTTCTCTGACCCCCTCAAGACTCCCAAATCAAAGCACAAATCTCCTAGAGCAAGCCTTCCTGCAGGAAGTTCATTTTTCAAGTCCTAAGGGAAACAGAACAGACGCTGCAGTGAAGAGCTGTCTGAAGCATCACCAATATTGCTTCTGGGACGTTGGGGTCTCCAGTTCTAGCCAGTGTGTGCTTGTTGTTGGGAGCAGGGACTTGGCCACCCGTCACAGTGCTGCCACTGTGCTCTGGGACCTCTGGATCAATGCTGAGGGCAATAAACAGGTCAGGATGGAGCTGGCTCCCTCCTTGTTCTGGAAATCACCAAGGTAAATGTTTCTTCACTCCAAAAAAGAAAAAAAAAAAGTCAAAACCTTCTACAGTAAATTGAGAAAGGTGTCATTCCTACCACTACTTTTTATTTAAAACTTTACTGCCGCATCTCAGATGGAAGAAGCTTGATGTCTGCAGGCCGTAAACCCCTGACAGCTGCTTGTCAGCAGAGCTTAAACCATGACTTTCAAAATGACAGGTGGGGAGAGGCTTAAAAAACTTGACCTGTCTTAAGCACATCAGCACGTGCCACCAGATGCAGATTAATAAATACCCTTTGCTGTGAGCACATGCAAAGGGGCTGTTCAAGTCTGAGAAGTTGCCATATGGCATAGCCAGTGCACCTGTGGTGCTGCAAGGAATGATGGATCGTGTGCTCTAGCAGTTAAATGGTGTCATCCATTATGTGGATGGCAGTGGGAGAGACCAACGTGTGAGCTTGGGAACACATCTCCTCCAAAGGCTTTAAATAATACACCGAGATTTGGGAAATCCTGCTGAGGAGCTGAGCCCTCCCTGGGAGCACTGCAGAGCTGCGTGCTGGCTCAGGGCAGTGAGGAGCAGCAGTCTCCCAAAGTGAGGGGGTAAAGGCTGCCCTGCATGGAGCAGCCCCCTCCACGGCAGGAGGGAGCTCCTGAGGATGTGTCCCTCCCAGGGTGGGGTGGGACTGGCAGGAATAGATGGTGTCAATGTCTGTGGTGCGGGTGAAGGAGAGCCCGTTTCCATCCTGGTGAAATACTCTCTGGAGATGGCCTGGAATATTTTAGGGCTGGCGGCAGTTTTGGCAATGCCATACTATTATAAGGGACCCCAAATTCCATTAGAGAGCTAAAGGACAGAGAAGACTGTCGCATCAGTTTAGATTTAGCAGGAGAGGGGGGACCTTGCATCTACCTGGGCTGATCTCCAGCCCAGGGTGTCAGTGGGTACCTCAGCTGGAAGATGTGTCTTGGAGTGTGTGTGCTAAATAATCCCACTGCTGAGATTGCTGAGGGGCCATGAACTATTCCTGCTGGAGAGCTGTTCTGTGGTGCAGGAATTCCTGGGAGTAGTCCTAACTGGGAAACTGCTCACCAAAAATGAAATTACTGTTTTTAGCTGTGCGATGTCAAAATCTGTAAGTCAGTTTCTGTGGATCAACAGATAAATGGACACTACTTTAAAAAAAACCCAAAACAACAACACACAAAACTGCACTACTGACTGCATTTTAATAGCTCATTGCTGTATTTTTTGTTTAGACCACACAGGATATGTGAAACACCTCCATACCATGTATTCCAATTCTGTTTCCTGATAAAAGCACAGATTTTCAGTGGTTTTATGCATGCAGAATGCTCTTTCCTGAATAAGCTGTTTTGTAGCATGAGTAAGAGCAAGTAGCAGAATCTGTTTGATTTTTCTTGGCCAGAATACACAAGAGAAACAAATGGAAAACAACACAGAGCAAAAGACCTTTAAAATAGATCCTACTTGGTATGGAGAGCATTCACGTGAAATTACAGAGAGGGAGAAACTGAATGAGCTGTGTTGTCAGGTAGAATGATTCCATAATTGAAGAAAAATGTGAGTGAAATCAGTACAAAGCAAAGGTTCAGCAAATAGAGAAAACAGGCAAGAGCATCACAGGTGGGTGGCAGCAAGCTGAGCCTCGCTGCTTCAGGTGATCTGAGCAGAGGAGAGGGCGTGTCCTGCATGTCAGGAGATATTTACTGCTCTGGGCTCTGTGCAGCTGAGGATGTTTATTGATAGCTGCCAAAGTACAGCAGGAAATAAAGCAGTGTGAGAAACGGCTCCGGGGTGACTTTGCATCTCTGTAAAGTCCTAAGAAATCAGGCACAGTCACACTCAAGACAGGGAGACAAGTGCAGGTTTCTGGGGCAGCAAGCGTCTGCCCACACACAAATGCACTAAGCATCATGAATCACAAAAAACGGTGCAGCAGACCCACTTATGGGAAGCAGCAACTTCTTTGGAAATGGCTAAGGATATGCAAACAAAAAACCTACAGATCACACTGGGATGCATTAATCAAAGGGATAGGAAGCCAGGAAGGTTTTGAGAGGAGAAAATGGATTTTCCAGCTCCTCTTTGATGCATGAGCAGAGGAATAAGTGAGCAGGGGCTTTTTGGCAGGTTATTTCCCTGCCTCTGCACCGCTGCCTGACCTCTGCCCTTGTGCAGGTACCCTGCCTGGAAGGGGCTGGGAGTGGGAAGGTTTCTAAATCCATCTGGAATGACATCAACTTGCAGAGGTGGCAGAGGCCATGCAGGTGTGCACAGCATGTATGCAGGTGGAGTCACACTGGCACTCCCAGGCCTCAGGACTACCTTCAGAGGTTGTGTCCTTAGCAGGAGTAAATGGGTGCTAGTGACAACAGGAAAGATTAAAAACTTCATCCTCATTCTCTGCCTCCACAGCTCTGACTTGACAATTGTCTCCTTTTTACACGGTCTAAAGGCTCCTGCTCCATGGGGATTGCAGTCTTTGGACTCTTAGTCACAGCCATCAGAGGGTAGATTTGTCCTCCAGTCATTGATAAGAGCAAATACTTCCTTTTAATTGAAAAACACATTGTCAACTGATCATTTTCCACGCAAACATCAAGAAAAGGGTTGGCACAAATCACCCGGAGGGCTGTAATTGCCTGAGGCATTTCATTTGTGTTCTCCTCCCCCTTCTCCAGATTTTCTTCTCTCCTTTTGTGTTGGGGAAGACCCAAAAACACAGCAGGGGAAACTGAGTAACCATTGGTTTTCATGGCAAAGCTACTCAATAGAGGTGCTGCCAAATCACTGAGGGAAAAGTAGGGCATATTCCCCTTCATCTTTTATAGTTATAAGCTGAATTATGAATAAGAATGATCAGTAAAACAACTGTGATTTTTTGAATCAGTCCTAACAGTAATAGGATTTATTTTTCTCCTTTCATGTGGGTGAATTTTTATTCTGATAACCTTATAGACGTGACACTATGAGCTTGTTCCTGGTTCTTGTTCACTTTGCTGAGGGAGGAGGGGTGAGGAGAGGAATGGACTGGAACAGAGGCCTGTGCCAGTCTTCAAAAACACTTCTCATGTCACAGCAGCTCTTTGAGGCATCCAAAAGATGTCCAGCACAAAGTCAGGATGCAATTAAAACTCTGTGAAGCTCTCTTTGTGAGAACTCACCTGTCTCAGATTAGACAATAGCTGAAATGTTCACCTGGGAGATTCACATTGAAGTTTCCTTTTAGAAGCAAAATGGATACTTGAATAGAGTGGGGATGATTCCCAGGTGCCCTGAAAACACCTGAACCATCAATTATCCTTTCTTTTTTCTGATCAGAAATTTTGTTTCAGATCCAAGAAAAGCCATCCTTCAAAACTGATGTGTGTGTTCCCAGAAGAATTTCTGGTGGTAAGGAATTAACATTTTCTCAAAATACCCAGTCACTTGTGCACATTCTGAAGGATGTGGTTGTTTTCTGACCAGGACAAGCATTTTGCAGGGTTTGTGTTTGTGGTGCACAGGCCAACATTTTCTCTTTATTATCCGTCCACTGACTGATTTCACTCATTCATTTCTTATCTTGTTTTGAATGGAGAAGTAAAAAAAAAGAAAGTGGAGATGTGCTTAATTTCTGCATTTTCAGATTACTCCAAGCAATGAAGTTACCTAAACAGCATTTACTATTATTATTATTTAGAGTATGCCAGGTAAAGTTGTAATATTTCCATAATTTTTTTATGCATTAAGCGATTTTTTCATGGATTGTTTCATTCAGGATAGTCTGTTTAATTAGCAGAAATATTGAGATGCCTTGTACAGTTACTTGTTTAGCAAATACTAGTTCCCTTTTTTAGCATGGAGATTTAGCCAGTATTCATCCAGACTCTTCTCAACCCTAAGAGTAAGAAATGCACTACTCATTATTTTGTTGATGCCTAAAATGTAGTGCTATCTGCATTCAAGAACTAAAGCAGATTATTTATTGTTAAAAATAAAAGATGCTATTTTAGAAATGGAGCTTTAGTGATACATGCCAAATGTCAAAGGATTTGTCTAAATAAGTGTTGAAATTAAACAAGTTAAAATAGTTGGCTTTTTAACAAAATAAGACGTTAGCTACAGAAATTGTAATTTCCTAATACTGACAGCTTTGAAACTTTTCCTTGGAAACCTTGTGGGAAGGTTTTCAGGCAGTGCCATGTAGTAACAACAGCACTGTTTTCAGTATCACTCTAAAAGCTCTTTCTCTCTTGGAGAGACCAAACCTCACTAATATTTCATTTTATTTTCTCCTCAACTTTCCAAACTTTTCATTGGCAGCCTTTGAAATCCAGTGAGAAACCAAACCTTCCTCACGTTGCCATGCACAGATCTGCAGCTCCAATGCCACCATGCACAGATCAATGTTTTCACCAGTGGCACAGGGGCCTTGCAAACCAAAGAGGGGCAAATATAGCCCACAGGGGAAATGTTTTCCAATGGGCATTGCCAACTAGTTGGGAAGGATCCCATGGCAGTAGGTTTGGTGGCCTATCACCTCTTGAACACACAGTCCCTCCCTGGCTTCCCCTTTGGTCTCAGCTGTCACATTTTTGTGACTTTTTTCCTGGAAGGACAGTAACCAAAGGGAACATTTTCTCTATAAACACTTCAGTACCTGCCGACTGCCTTTCAGATTTCAAGTCTGTAAACTCACAGGCGCTTACCTGGTGTAGGGGCTGAAACAAAGGGCTGGAAATCACCAGGATGAGGCTGGAGCAGCTCCAAGTGTGTGAGCTCTGGGCAGGCTCTGCTGACAAGCCTGAGAGAAAGTCTGACACCTGAGGAGAGGTGCCGAACTCAGGCTACTCCAGCTACTCAAGCTGCTGACACATGTATGTCCTCACAGCCCTACAATCCCTCCCTTGGTGAGTCCAGCTTTGGATCAAGATTGTTATGAGGAATTGTAGTAATCAGGTAGGTATATAAAATAAGATGTATTGAATAGCAAAGGGGCAGTAGCATGCAGATCCATAAGTGTACACAGAAAGTAGGGGCTTTTAGTGTGACTCAAATAGTTTGGTGTCAGGGTCAAGAAACAAATGAGAACTGAGAACATCAAATGCCACATAATGGCTTCAGTATTCAAGGTGTTGAGTCTTTTAAGCCACTCTTCTCAGGATCATTAAAGAAGAAAAGTAAATTTATTCATGCCATTCCATCTTGCATAGTCTATCACTGTCATATTTAAACAGTGACTCCCATATATGTGTTTGTGTTTACTAGGAACAGAGGTGACTAGCAGAAGCCTGATAGCCTTTTTTAATATTAGGGCTTCTTGAAGTTTAAGCTTCTAAACCATATGCAAAAAATATTCAAATAATACTATCAAAGGCTCCGTCTTTCGGAGATTCAGTTCATAAATATGCACTTTGATGGAGGAAATGCAGACCCTTTTATGCAGTATGAATGTCATCAAGGAGATATTCTCATGCTAATTATTACAGACAATTCATGGCTGAACAGCTCTCAGATAATGTAAGAAATGGCAGGGGCTTATTTTCACATTCTTCTATTCTTCTCCTAAAGCTCCTGTTAAACACATTTTCACTATCTCTGCTATTTCATTTGCAACTTGCCATCTCTGGGGAGAGAGAGTTTGTAGTTTGGAAATAGTTGTTGGGGATGGTGCCAATGGCCCGGAGCAGGCCCGGGTGGCACCTGCCCAGACCCACCCTGGGCTAGAGCCCCACTTCAGCCCAGCCCAGGGTGCCCAGCCCTTCCCCAGCTGCCCTGGGGGAGTGCAGGGCTTCCTGCAAGAGCCCCGTGTGTGCTGCTGCCTTGCAGGGTTCAGGGGTGTGCCCTGTGTCTGCCCTGCCCTGGGCTAGCCCAGGTGACAACAGAGCCATCCATGTCCCCCTGTGGTGATCCCACTGTAAGCAGCAGCTGCTGCTGGCAAGAGCATGAAATATCCCTCGGGTTTTGGCATGAGATGGACACAAGGAATGCATGATGAAATCAGAGCATTCGATTGTGATGACCCAACTTATTTTCATGACCTTTCCTATTGGCATCTCTACACCATTAATGAGATAACATCCCAGCAGCCTGCAGAGAAACCGGGAGAACCATCAGGCCCTTGCTGAAAGCTGGATTTTATGCTTGTAGCAGTAATTGTGAGCATATCGGCCTGGAAGAGATGGAGAAAATAAACAAGTGAGGGAAAAACAGCTTAAGGCAGAACAAGTTTAATATGTTTTTTTCCTTTTACGCTGGGGTGAAGGGGGAGAAGTGTGTGCCAAATTTGAAGTTGACTGCCGACGGGCACTACTTATGTAAGTTTGGCTTGCCAGCCCAGTGCACAAGGCTGACTGACCTTGGCAGCCGTATGTCAGAATTATTCTCCTGCAAATCCAGTATTATCTGGCAGTTTCTGCAGTGCTCTGAATGCAGGCAGGCTTCTCAGCTTGTAGAAAACCTACTTCCTATTTTTTCCCCCTTTCTTTCAAGAAGCAAGGGAAAACTTATGTTGGAGTCTGGGGGTATTTTAAGACACCCAGTATTCCTCTGCTGTTAAAGCGGGGGGGGTGGTAATCTTTCAGTTTGCTGTCCTGTGCAGTAGGTGAGCTGGATAGCCTATAGAAAATGCTGTATAGAAAAGCAAGCGTTTGAAGTGACTGCTGGAATAAATTAGTTGAGGTAGTAAAGGGGGAATAACTGAGGCTGACCATCCTGACAAGGCTGTGTTGTTTGCATTTCCTCTGGGTGGGTGCAGACTCTACTGTCTGTGCCGTTTTCCTGTCAGTACAGATCCCAGAGAGGACTCAAGTGGGAGAGTTGAAATGTGCATAAGTGTGAACCAGAAAATGCCAGGTTTCCAGGTCAGGGAACTTGCACAAAATTAAAAGAGGGGTGAGAGTGAGGACGAAGTCCCCTTTTATCTGCAGAAGAGCATCTGCAGTAACTGGCAGCTGAACCAGGGATTAATTATAGCAGCACCACATGGAATGATGGTAAGATCTGTCAGGATTTTACCACCCTGAGTGTGAAGCACAACCAAGCTGGTAGAGTCCCACTTTTTGGATCAGATCACAGTTGGGTTTCATTTGGGAAGCCTGCATCCTAAGAGGCAGGTGTCTCCCATAGCCCCCACAAATGAGCTGGGTTTGCTGCAGCTGTGAAGAGATAAGAGTCACCCAGGTGCGCTCCAGATTAGTTTTTTACAGGGGATGAATCACAAATCAGAAAATAAGTAGGGTAACCTAAAAAGCTCTGGTGGAGATTTGTCAGATTGATTTCCAGAGGTTCTTACATGCAGTCTTGGAAAGGTGCATGAGACAGCATTGGGGTGGCTGTGTCCCAGCAGTTAGCACAGCAATGCCATGTGAGCATTTCCCTCCTGACAGCCCGAGGCACCTGGCTGCCATCTCACCCTGGGCTGGCAGCCTCCTTGGTCAGGGCTTTCAGCTGCTCCTGCAAACAAAGCCCTTTTGCCCACTCCTTCCCAGTAGCCTGAGTGCAGATCACTTTCAGCTGAGTCTGGGTGTAGGGCACTGATACTGAGTAGTACTGTGTTACTCTTTGTGTCTGGGTAATGCTTTGTGCAGCCAAATAAAAAGTGAACTTCATATGTGTTTGCCCAATCTTACTCTTTCCATCTGCTGCCAGAGTCCCTGAGGATGATGTGGCCAAGTCACACAACAGAAAGGCAGGGTACAAGGGGATTGGGGGTGTATATATATATACACACACAATTTTGAACAGCATCCTTGTTTAAAGGGAAGGAAAACTTCTTGATGTTCAAATTTATGTGATTCCGGGTATACTCCAGGCATGAACAAGATTTTTTATTTAAAGAAAATCAATTTCATTTAAATGTGGAAAAAAAATATCTCTATTCTATATTGTCATCTTTTCAGAACAGATGTCTTTTAACCACCTCTCTTTCTATGTCCAGTAGTGGCTCAAATATCTAATTCTGTATGGATAAGTTTTGAATTTTAAGTGTGATCCTGCTATCATTGCATCTTCATCCATCCCTTAGGCATCTTGTACCCATGTGAAGGATCAGACCTGCCTTTTGTAAGCTAATCTGGCAGGCTGTTAGTCTGGCATGCTGCTGTCATGGGCATAGCCAGGATTTTCCAAATACAAACAGCCTATTATAACCAAAGTGGTACCATCAGTTCTCCCATCACTTTTAAGCCTTTCAGCTGTCAGCCCCTCTTTGTCATAAGAAAACCTCTAAAACAGACCACTCCTGAGACACAAAGCAGACTTTTCTGGTTTTGCTACTCATAGGAATATTTAGGGTTTGGATTTGGTTTAATTTTTTGCTTTTTTCCTGCTGGTGGAATGGACTCTGATTTTGCTTTTTCACCCAGCTGTAGTGTAAGTTGTAGGAGAAGGCAATGCAGGATAGTAAAGGAGAATTTTAGGTCCATGTCCTTCCATACTCTAATCCTTGTCAGAAGGGTCCCAGGGAGAGATTTTCCAGCAGCACTCTGGAGAAGGAAGAGTTTGCTGAGACCTCCCAGTAGAATTAGGGCTGCAGGGCTTGACCTCACTATCTGAGCGGAAGCAGCTGAGGAAGAGAAGATGTACTTGCTCCAAAATCAGAAGTTATTCTCTGCATTTCTGTGACAGTCATAAGGGGGTGCCACATGAGAGGATGATACAACCTTCTTTTTAAACTAAAACTTTTTCATTTTCCTTTAAAAAAAAAAAAGAATTGTCCTTTTCATTCAGCATTCTATAAGCTTCTACCTCTTTTGTATCTTAATAAAGAAAGCAAAGCTGAGCTGAAGTTTTTAATATATTAAATCAGAAACCTAGACTGGAATGAAAGATAAGAATCCAATAACACCAAAAAGACACACAGAATAGAATCGGGTATAAAAGATTTATGCACCAGGATTAGGAGGTTAAAAAGGCAAAAACTTTAATGTTCGCTCATGCAAGAATGTCAAGTCACTGGTCTAAATAAGGAATTTGCAGTAATAAGATTTTAAAACTGGGTATTTTTGGATAGTGTTATCTGCTGTAATAAATAGAGGTCGTAAAACTTTGATCTAAGTACATTTCTCGGACATTTGTGGCTAAGGTGGTCGCTATGTGAACTTTGAAAGTGTGTTTTATAACCTGTTTTAATAAGCAGCTATTAATACAAGGCATATTTATGTGCCTTGGTAAGGCTTCCGAGGCTTGCTTTCCCTTATCTGTATCTCTGCAGTCCTCGTGTAATGGCAGACGGTGCCAGTCTTCTGAAGGATTTGCTGCGGGGATAAACCTCATTTACTTTCCACCCAGGGTGAAAAGCATGCAATTGCCCTGAAAGTTGGATGAGGGAGGAATTTCTGAGTGCTGATGAAACACACCTGTCCCTGAGTTACTTGGGATGGAACTTTTCATTCAGGATGGCACATGGGATTCAAACATCAGGAAAGCAGTTATTTAACTCACCAGAAAATGAAGTCTTCTCCCTGCTAGCATACTTTTACATTTATTTTGAACACTGAAGAGCTGAAGATCCAGCCTAGCTATAGATATGTCAAAAATAGTACTGAGGATCCTGCCCTTCCAACTAAATCTAGTTGCTGAATCAGAAGCTTGCAGACGAGACTAAAAGCTACGCTGGAGCAAGCCGGGCATGACAGGTACATCAGAGCCCTGCTTAAAATCCCTCCTTACCGTCCCTAAAAATGTCAGGTCAGGCTAGAAATCCGAAGGGAACGACTATTTAATTTTCACTCAAGGGTCTCAGAGAAATGTCTGAGGCTTGGTGGTCTCTTTTCAGAGGGTGGTATGAAGCAGCCCCGGTTTGGGAGCTGCGGCGGTGCCTTGCATTTCTGGCTGCAGAAAGCGCCCTCAGCGGCATCAGGCGCTGCTCAGCCCTGCCCGGCGGCACCGGCTGTGACAGGGACAGCGCAGTGGCAGCCACGGGAAAGGGAGCAGCAGGGCGACAGCCGAGCACTTCTGGGAGGGAAGCGGCCACGTCTCAGCCTTTCTGGTCCGTCTGACAAATTAGCGCGGCTCCGCTCTTGCGCGGGGCCGCAGTGACATCTCACGGCTGCGGGCCAGCACTGCACCGGCCCGCCGCCACCGGGGTCGCCTCCGCCGCTCCCGCCCCTCCTGAGACTAATTCACGCCACGGCAATGTTCTGGGAGAGCCTCCCGCAGTCCCAGGGGGTCCCTTCAGACAGGGTGACACGGTGCTTGTCGCCCCGGGAGCGGTGCAGCATCCCACCCGCAGCATCCCCGGCTGGAGCACCGTGTCCCCCGCCCTGGGCTCTAGCATTTCTCCAGCTCCATCATCTGTTTGCTGCTCTAACTACCCAGGAGCAACATTTTTTCCGCGCTGGAAGGAGGCAGGGAGGGTGTACTACGGCGTTGACAGGGCTCTAACTAAAATGCTCCTCACTGGCATGTACGGAGAGTTAAGAGAAAGAGAGACCAAAATAGTGATTTCTGTTTGAAAAATGTTCAAAGCTCAAGGTTTTTCACAGAAGCTCAGGAAAGTCTTCCGAGAGTACAAGCTAGTTAGTCATTAAATTGGTAGTTTATTTCTTTCTGAGAGAGAGAAAGGAGAGAGGGGGGAGCACCTGGGGAACACGTAGGAGTTGAAAGAGCACTCGTGTTATTCACCATGCAGCCTGGAGCAGAAAATAGAGAGGCAATTAGAAGGTCAGAACCAATAATAAGGCACTGGCAACCTGCAGGAGCTGTAGAGCCCCTGTTTGTTCTCCTGGACTTTTTTTTACTGCAAACCATCATTAAAGCTGTGTGATACCACCAGTTCTCACACCACAATTATTTGCATGCAAATTCGACATCTTCAATGGGAAGACAGATTATATCTTCATTAACTTGGTCCACAGCAAATTGTCACAATTTCCTTAAGAAAACACTTCTTTTTGTGAGGAAATTATTGAGTGCCAAGTGAGGGGTTTTTTCAAGAATTTAGTCCAGACAAGCAGACACAATCATGCTTTTATTATTTACTTCCATGGTATAATCAGCTTTTCATTGAAGATTACAGCTTTTAGCCAAGAAAGTCCAATGTGTTGTTTTTTGGGGTGGTTTTTTGTTTTGTTTTGTTTTTTCGTTTTTTTTTTTTTTTTCTCAGGGAAATGACAAACAAGGAAGCAAAAAATGTTGAGCCTTTCAGGGGCTGAAAAAACTGTTGGTTTTGCTCTTCCTCCTGTGCATATGCATAAATGTACTCACATATATACACTCCAAGCACTCATGCAGGGAGCTGTGGGCTCTCTGAGAGCAAAGCCCAGTGCGCTGTTACAAAGCAGTCTAAAGCAATGATCAGAAAAAACCCTTCAGGACCTGAAATGGAAACACAGAATGGATGGAAGCAGAATAGCTGTTGGTTTTATGCCTTATTACACAGGTGCTCTGATCCTCACAGCCTTCCTTCTCAGGCTTGAAATGAAGGCAGCATGTGGGGAAGGAGCTGTGCTGCATTATTTAAGCCTTTCCCCTGTGTCTCCCAGCAGAGCTGTGTGCTCCTGGCTAGAGAGATGAGGGGGTTTGGGCACAGGCAGGGGCTGTGGGTGGCAGCCAGGGCATGTGAACCCTTGCTCTGTAATGCTTCAAAAGTAGCAGAGTGCTTCTGGTTTTGTGCTTTTGGGGTGGTGAGCACAAGGCACCTTTTCCTGCAAAACAGTCAAGTTTGTAATTTCTGTGTGTTATGTCTAGGAAGTCTGTGCTTTGCTTAGGTTTGGAGCTGAGGCTTATGGCTCAGGATCATGGTTCAACACATAGTTGTGATGAATTGTTCAGGGGCAGGTTCCTAAACCAACCCTTCCTTACAAATATTGCCCTGCAACAAAATGTGTCACTTTCCAAGAGCTGAAATGAAAAAACCTTTCCATGTCCTCAAGGTTTTCCCTATGTGCTAATTATAAAGTGACTTTTCTTGCTGCACCTGGGAAGTGAGTGCCCCTTTCACAAAGCTTATGCCTCACAGCTCTCCTCCGCACACCCAAAAATCAGAAACCTCTGTTTCTTATCATTGGACCTTCCATAGGGAACCCAAATTTTAAGTCCCACTGGATTGGGCCCCAAGTTGGAAACCTCTGGCATTTGAGACATGGGAAGTGTTGGTGTCAGTGAGAATCAGCTGCTAGGAGCCTCTACTTCCTCTCTCCTGCCTCTCTCCAGATCCTTTGTGTTCTTTTTTATCAAAGCAGACAGGAAGGCATCGATCTCACATGTACACTTTAAGCGGAAGATGGAAAAATATTAATGTTTCTTTGTCTTCATGTTTGAAAGTGGAACCTTTTAGAGAAATGAGTCCTCACCAAGCAGAAGAGAAATGTTTTTCTTAACTGCATAGCAACAAGCTATATCTGCAATTATTTATATTGAGTATGAAATTCCCTCAGTGCTTCATTTATTCAAAGCTATATTTTTACTCGGTTTTGTTTTCACAGATGGCTAAGCTAAGATGCTGTCTTGGGCTTAAATATCTACACAAACTTTGGCAGTCCCCACCAACAAACAAAAATAGATGAAAAAAAAAAAGCAAAGCAGAAAAATTGCAGTTCAGCTTGCAAAGCCCTCCAAAGAGCACAGCAATATTTTTAACTAATTTAAAACTGTGATTATCTACTGAGGAATTTAATGCAATTGTGTCATTGCAACATGGTATTAAAACAGCCTCTATGGGAACCACTGGTTGTCAAATGAAAATTATGAGGGGAATTTTTTTTATTTCCTTTTTATAATTCCTTCACAAAAGGCACAGGTTTCTAATTTGATTCCAGCACTTGTTCTGAGTGTTTTGCTCAAGGAAAGTTTACTACTCTTCAGGAAAAGCAGGTTGAGTACTTGTAACCGAAATGTAGATGTTCGACCAACACTGAGATTCAATTCCAATGTTTTCTTTCCTCCTCTTTCAGAGTGAAAAGGTGTGGTTTGCATTTGTTGTTGGTTTTGTCTTCTGTCTAGTTCCAAAAAGCAGTGTCTATGGGGATGTGCTGCCCTCACACGGGAGTGCTGAGTGTGGGCACCTGTTCCCACCTCTATCTCCACCAGGACATGACTGCTTTCATTATCTGGCCCAAATTAGAGCCCACTCATTTCTCACTGCACTTGCTCTTTACTATGTTAACTTTAAAAGTAACTGCAATTGCCAGGCATTTCCAAAGAGAGATTTTGGTTTTGATGTCCTTTTGCATTTGGGGACCATAATTTAGTCAGCTTCTTCCCTTCAGAACAAGTATCACCCTCCTGTGTCAACAGCCCTCCCTCAGTTCAGCAGCAATGTTTTCTGCTTCTGCTTTTTTACCCTGTGTGTGTGGCATTTGGATATTGGGCACTGCTTCAGCTGCCTACAGACCTACCCTTTTTCTCAGGCAAACCCAGCTGGCTACCCAGGGACCCACAGAGGTTTCAGACCAGTAGTACTGGGCCAGGGTCCTTTACTGCCTCTCTAGGGCACCTAGACAATGGGGAGGTGTGTTTCATCAGATGAGAGCCTCCTTCCTCGTCTGGTCCTGTCACCAACCTTCATTTTTAGTGCAACATATTTGAGCCCTGGAAAAAATTCTTCTCGCTTTGACATGAACAAGCAGAGTCTGCTGATGTACCGAGTGTCAGTGTGACAGACGCTGCCTGTGGTGTGTGGGTCACTGATTTGGCTGCCTAAAGGTACTGAGAAACCTGCTTTTCCCCTCTCTGTCTCAGTTTCCTGAGCTACAACATTGGATTGGGGCTCCTTAGAAATCTGCCAAAGGTGTGAAGATGACTTCTGTGGACCAGGCAGTAGAAAATTACTAATTCAAACCCATGTTCACCATTTAAAATAAAACATTGGGGATGCTTTAAGTTCCATGAAGGTCTCACAAATGAGTTTCTATCCTGTCTAGCACAACCTCTGTGCCAGTGCTGTAGCACTCATCAGTCAGCTCAAGAGTGGCTGCCACAATCAGAAACAATTACTCACTCTATTGCAGCTCCAAACACAGAAAATAATGAATACTTTTCACCAGCTTCTGCCACTTTATGTTTTCATATCAACCAGTCAATCAGACTGTATAAAACAGCATGTGTCTGTTCATTAGGAGGAGAAAAAGTTGATTGGTACCAGAAGATGACTGCAGAGTGATTTAATTGTAGCCCTTTGGCACATCTGTGTTAGATATATTAGGCAGTTAGACACTCCACACTGACAGCAACAATGGGAATTATATTGGAATAATAATATGATTATTAAAGCTAAACTTACACACACGCACACGCAAACCAAACCCAAACCAACTTTTTGATCTCTGTAATTAGGTATTCCAGGTAATTTCACATCATCAGTTAGTCTTTCTTCTAAATCAGACTGAAAGTTGTTGACTCCTCTCTGCAGCACAAGCTGGCTGATCTATAAATAAGGAATACGTTCTTACAAAGAGAGTGTTCCTATTGATTGGCAAGATGTATTGTCACCATTTCATTACACTTGATCATTATACGCTCCTCTCCTGCCAGAATTTTTTATTCATTGCCAAGTTAGAGACTTGCAAAGTTTGCAAAGACATCCCTGCCTGGTCTGTGGCTGGAGGGATGTTGTCTCCTGCCAGAAGCAAGGTACACCTGAGGGAAATTACTGGCAATGAGCCCTCATTTTACTGTTGAAGTCTGTCATCTGAGAGACACCTTGGAATTTCTTAACTCTTTCTCGGAGTATTTTCACCATTTCTGTCTTCTGGAAAGAGCGAAAGGATAGCCATGAGAGGAAAGTTTTCTGGAAAAATAAATTATGGACTGCCGTTTCTTAAGGAATTATACTCAACAGTCACCTATTCAAACAGAAAAGAAAGGCAAATACTGCTGAGCGAGAATGATTCATGATCTTCTTGATGGCATTTTAGCTATTTAAATCCCAGAGACAGCCCACCTGGGAAGCAGCTGCAGAGTGGCTGATCTGCAAAGGGCAGGAGCCCAGGGCTCTGCTCTGGAGGTGCCTCAGCACTGAGCAGTGCAGCTCTGGTACCCTGCAGCTCAGGAAGCTTCAGCACGGCCCCTAAATTTGGCTGCCTCCATGCTGCTCCCTTCACCAGCCTCTGCACCTTACTGAAGGCTTCTGAATCTGTAGAGTCTCTGCTGAAACCCAGCACTCGTGACAGATGGGGGCATCTCAGTTGTCATTTTAAGAAGAAATCCCACGTTCCTCTAATGACAAAAGTCAAACAAAGGTAATATAGCATTTACTGTGCTATATATATATTTATATATATATTTACTTTGTGTTTTAAAAATATGAATTTGTAATCCAGATTCAGGATTACTGAAACTTCCTGATGAGTGTCCACATTTGCCCTTATTAGCAAAGTTCAAAGCTGGACCAAACTGGGATGCTGGAAGCACTCAGTGCAGCACAGGAGACTTGTCCAGCCACTCTCTCCCTAAGAACCAGGGGCAGCCCTGGTCCCAGAGCAGAGGGTACCTGCCCAGGTGCTGCATGCAGAACCCTGGCAATCCTTGCTGTGGGTCAGTCCTTGCTGTGGGTGAGGGGTTCACTTGCTGCAGCATTTTTCCCTATGAGCAGAGGGCTTGAGGAGCATAAAGCCTGGGGGACTCTGAAGTGCTACAACCCTTAGGGCCAGAGCACAGGTACAGTGTGGCCAAGACTGCCCTGGGAAGCCAAGTGCCTGCCTGCCACCCCCAGAACAGGCCACGCTGTCTGGCTGTCTGTGAGCGTTGGGCCATCTGTGTTAAGGAGCCAGCAAGCTTTCAAATCCTGCCCTAACAATCCCAAAAGTATCATTATGGGAAGAGCATTGCTGAGTTTCTTTTATTGTTTCTGTTTCAAATGTATTCCACATTAAAACATTTTTGTGGGGCTGGAAATTCTTTTCAGAACCTGCTAATTATTTTTACAATCCACAGTCTGCTGTTATGTTCCTAATTGTGACTATTAATCCTCACTCATCTCCATGTCCTAGATGTGTGCAAGGCAATAAGGCATATTATGCTCAGCAGCACCCTGCCTCTTGACTCATTTGTCAAAAGGATTATTGTACACTCAGTGCTGAATGTGAGGAATTAGCTGCATAAACCTGGCCATTAAAAAGAATGTCTGTGTATTACCTGTGCTGGGCATTGGTATGTAGACAGTAATTCCCTCCTCAAATATGCAAAGGTATCTCACTAGTTTTGGTTAGATTCATCCATGCTGCAAACAATTTGGAAGTGATTTGAATGCAATTTCTCCTTTGTGTCAAGTCAAATGGTGTTATAATCATAATTAATAAGGACTGGACTTGACTTCAGTCTCTTGACTTGTATTTGATTTCCCAAGGAAACTTTTTAATCCATTTTAAAACGTTGTAAGTACAGAACATGCTCTGCTGTTTCCAAAATGTGATCAGGTGGCTATCTGCAAACATTAACACCAAAGATCTGGCAGATATTTATAATTACCACTTGTCAACACAGCCAAGACCAGGCAGCAGCCCTGCTGCTGTGTTCAAAGGCAGGCAAGAGAAGTCAGGCCAGAGTAGTATCTGTCTTCCTTCAGCTGTGTAGGAATGATGTGCTTTCCAACTCATCCTTCTAGAAAAGAAATTCTCTTTTTTGTCTAATGAATGTTGTCTATCCAGGCACCTTTGGACAGCTTTCAGTGAGGGTTGTTTGATGGTGAAATCCATTATTCTCTGCCTTATCCAAGTGGCAGCTGGCACCGCCCCTACCCTCACTGCCAGAGACAGCAGCCAAATATTTTCTGCTAGTAAAGTATGAAGAAGTCTACTTGAGCATTCATCTAGACTAAAACTTGGCCCATTATTTTCATGGACAGCCTTCAAGCTGCACAAAGGTCTGTTCGCTTCTTGGCTTATGGTTGTTCATATTCATCAAACACACTCTACAAGGCCACTGCTGGGAGAAAAATGACAGACAGACACTTTACTGGTTATGTCCTGTATGTCCCAGCTGTGTCAGGGCCTGTGTGCCTCATCCTTGGTGTGTGGCTGGGGTTCAGAGATTCATCTTCTCCAGCGGCGCCACAGCCTCTGCCCCAGGCTCTTGCACACATCCAACATCACCTCCCAATGCTGGTGTTTATCCCCCAGGCTCACTGAGCCCAGCAGGTCAGACTTCTCACCCATCCCTTCACCAGTAGCCTGGTTTCCCCTGGATTTTTCCTTGGACAGCGTGGCCTTTCATTTCTCTTGCCAAGGTACAGCCTCCCCTGGCAGACAGCGAGGATTCTCCCACCCCTGTGTCCTGTGCTTATAGCCTGCTGCTAATCCCATGTTCAAGGCAAACCCAGTCCTTGTTTCAGATCAGGATGCTTCAGGGATCAGTCTGTTCAACCCATTCCTTTCCCAGTGGTCCTTTTTGGCTGTGTGAGTTCAGGGAACAGTCCCACCAGGGAAGGAGTCCTGCGGGAGGATGTGCAGAGCCATGTGCATCAGTTCTCTTGAAATGCCATAATATTTGTAACACTTGATTTGTGTTAGTGTGGTACATCACAGTTCAACTCAGTTGCACCAGTGCAAAATCTCTACCCAGACTTTGTAGGTGCTTTAATTGTGAAAGGATCAAGCCCTTCCCTTCTTTTTTATCTGGGACCAGCTTTCATAGATGATTCTCTTTATCCTGCTGGATCCTGAAGATCCATGAGTCTGAAGATTAGTATGTGTCTACAGGTAATTGGGGTGATGTGTTCTAGAGGGAAATGCTCAATTAGAAGAAGATTTCTGCAGGAGAGCAGAAAACAACCATTTCCTGCAATAGATCAGCTCTTGCAAGGGGAGCATGTGTTTTCCTGCTCACCTACTGACACAGGGGAGGCCACCCAGACAGAGGCCGTCTTTGTTCTGGCTGGCGAAGATGACTCAACTGGAATCTGGAACCCAGGCTGGCTTTGCAGAACTGCTTCTCTGCTCTACATCTGCTTTCCTGTCTCGCCCAAGCCATTTAGCTGCTTGCTTTCTATTTCAGAAGGTGGTGTTTATTCTAATTCTTTGTTCGCATTCACTCCATTAAGCTTTCGCTTTCAATCATCAGCTGCTGAAGCACTTGGCTGTGGTGCTGAGCAAGCCTCTGCATCTGCCTCGTGCTGGAGCAGGCTGTGCCCTTATTTATCACTTTGCTGACGTTGGGCTGATAAAACTTATCTTCTCTGGAGGCTGGTGCAGGGGAGGGCCCTGTAAAACAAAATGAAATTTTCAGTGTGTAAAGATACTGTTGTTCCACGGGAAAGGAATTGAGGTGGCTTTTGCCTGGTGTGGTGTGTGGCCTTAGCCTGGGGCCAGCACACAAGGGCTGCTGGGGAAAAACTGCTGAAGTGTGTCATGCTACACAGCACGTTATGCTCTCTCATTTATTTTTCATTCCCAAGTTTTCATCAGGCGTGCCAAGAAGGCTGGAGCAGAAGAGCGCTTATCTGTGCAGGAAATGGGAAATGCATTTCTGGAGTGAGGGGAAAAAAAAGTGCCTTCTGCAAGAAATTGCGACAAGTTAAATAAGAAACACACAAAATCCACTAAAAATTAGATAAAAAATTATTGTTTGCTGCTTGTCCCACCCACCAAAAGAAAAAAAAAATTAAAAAAGGTAAGTGCTTAACACAGGTGAGCCAGATAGAGACTCACTTATAAGTTGACTCCCCAAGGTGATGGTGCCTTAGAAAACAGGCAAAGCCCAAACAAGCAATACATGCACCTGTGGGCAAGTCATTGCTGCTGGTTTGCAGAGAGAAGGGAAACCAGGTGCAAAAAACGAGTATGTGAACAATGAGGGCTATAAAAGAGAGTCCCACAGCCCAGTGAGGGCTGATAGAAGGGAAGATGGAGACTTTGTGCTGGAAATGTAGGCTGGAATGGCTCTGCCTGACTGAAGGTCTCTTCCTTTTCCTGTGAGTTTTGCATTTACAGCTTAGTAGTGGCCTAAAGCTTAAGTGTTTAGAAGATTAACTTTTCTCTGTCTGTTTTTTCTGGAGTTTGGATGGTCTTCCTTTAGAAAAGAATTAAAACCCCACAAAACTCTTTTAAGTGTTGTTTATCAAGGGCAGTAGTGCTTTCTATCTTCATTTAAGACTTTCTGGGTTAAAGGCTTTAGGCATTCTCTGAATCCAAAGAGCAAAAAAATCTCTAATGTGGGAACTACAAGAGTTTTAATTTTCTTGAACCATTTAAAATAGATTGATGTCCTACAAAGTTATTATGTAGATTGGCTCAATCATTGTCTTAGAAAAGCTGTAAAGTTTAAGATTAATCTCCGCTTTTCCTTCATTGAAGGAAAAAGTTATCAGTGTGGACAGTAATTCAGAAATCCATCTGGAAGCAAGACTTCAGTGAGAGTCCTGGGGTAAAACTGGAGTGCAGAGAGAGACTTTTCTGTCTTCCCTAACTTTTAATAGCTGAATTCAGTGAAATCTGAAAATTGAAGATTTAAAGGCAGATAATTAGGACCTACAAAAAGAAACATCTTAGTTTGAGCTAGTCAAGGGTTTCACAACTTTTTGCTTAGCATGCAGCTGCGTGGGTTATTAGAAATGGAAACATATGGAATCATAATTGAAGAAAAATCCTTTTTCCAATGATAGGTTTGAAGGCTTTTGGTCTCTGCTTAACATGTAAAAGTGGTGCATCTGTTCAGAAGGTGAAACAAAAAAACTGGTGACAGAGGCCATGTCATAGCTGATTTTATCGTTGTTATTCTTGTAAGTGTCACACTTAAATCAAAACAGGAGCAGCATTGCAGCTTTTTTTTTTTTCCTGTTCACATTTTTACTGTTTGTACTGAGGCAGATGGGTGCTCAGGAAGCAGTCATATTAAATTTTTATATGGCCTCTAGGAAAGCTAGGAATTTGTTCCCTCTCTTGTCAGGGAGGAAGAAATGTTGTAACTTTGCAACTGATTACATTGATCAGATGAACTATTAAGCAAAGTGAGTTTTTCAATCCCTTCTTGATTGGCCAGTGATTATCTCAGGCCCCTCACTGTAGGCTGAGAATTAAAAAGGAATAAAAAAATCTTTCATTGATACCAGCAATTTCTGAAACAAAGTTGAGATTTCCTCATCCTAGTCTTGGCTAGACAGACTGGCAGACAGATCACATCTCCCTATTTATGTGACAGAAATAAGTTGCAAGGGGAATTGTTGGAATCATTTTGCAAATTAGAAGAAATCCCAGCATGTTACTTCCTGAAGCTGCACTAGTTTTTCCCCTTTTTAGGGGTGAGGGAAAGGCTTTAATAATACCAACTTGTTTAAGAAACTGCCTATTTATATATTTTTAAAATGTAACACAGTAATGTCTCTTTTGGGAGAGAGGATTATACTTCTCAAAATCAACTTTTTTCTCTTTGCTTTGGTTTTATTTTTTATGTAAATTATGTCTCAATTGTATTTTGAAATATTGCATACCAAAAATCTTTTTTCAAGCTTTTTCCCTTTTTCTGGCTTCTGCTGCAATGTGTAAAAATAAATCAAAAGCCAGGATTTGTGGTACTTAGACTGTAATAAGCTTCACTCCTTCCCCCGCCTCTGTCTTACACTTGCTGGGAAAGTGTTGCTGAGGGATCTAAGTTGTAGGACGCTTTCTGTGAGATAAGAGCAAGAGAAGAATTGAAGTCGTGAGATAAGGCTGGATGTTTTGCCAAGTGCAGTTTCCCTGTGGAATGGAATAAATGAGCAAATGAGGACCTTTGGGATGGCCATGCAGAGTTCAGAAAAGCAACATCACATTCCAGTGTGCCCTGCCTGCAGTGTGGATGGGATTTGTATTGAGTCTCAAATTATTCTGCTGAGTACATTTCTTTCGTCTCTCAAAAGTAATATGACATGTGTAAAATATCTTTTTGTGTCTCTTAAAAGCTATCGTGGATGCCTTGAGAAATTTGTGTTTAAATGCAATAAGTTTCTGGGTGTAGATGGGTAGCTTAAGATGAAGCAAATAGGAAGCAATTTAATTTGCAATTTCAATTCATGCAGTGAAAAAGCTGGGTGTTTATTCCAGCCGATCTGAAAGTGAGGAGCAGCAGAAGCCAACAGAACAAAAAAAATATTTTCTTCTCTTTGAAGCCTGTTGCCACACCAGGTTTGACTATCCATCTTGTAATGACGCTTCATACTTTGAAACATGACAAAGTCCATAGCCATTGGTTTAGATTTTTCAGTGAAAAACTAAAAAATTGACATTTGGTAGGTGGCGGGTCTTTGTAAGCCAAAAAAAATTCAAGCCAAAAGTCACTGCTTAGCTGAAGCACCCTTGGAAAAGCTAGCAATGCTTTCAACAACAGCACTGGAAAAGTTGGATTTGACAACTCTTTTACAATTAGTGAAAACCTAAAAATATCACAAGAGAAGTCCCTGTGCTTTTTGGAACAGTTATGGGAGGCTTGTATGTAGTTTTGCCATATGGTTTCTTCTGCCTTTCCAAAAAGATTAAAAAAAAAAAAAAAATCATTCCCAGCACAAGGTACCATTGCAAAGATTTTGAGTGACTGGTCTAAAAATGTAGAACTTGTGACTTACAGCTTGATAAATCAACAGTCTCACAGGCACATCTAAACTCCATTATACTGAAATGGAGTTGGGAATGAAAGTGAATCATAGTAACACCTTTGAGTCAGAAAAATATAAATGACTCTTGCAGGATTAACTTTCTTTATAAAGTAAATTAAGTTAACAATAGTTTATTCTCTTCTCTTAATGCAGTTAAGCCTCTTAGAATCTTTTTCTTCTGAAGAAACCAAATGTTTAGTTTTATTAAAGGGGACTTCAAATTCTGTATTCTATCAGTAGGGATATTAGTTTTTGTAATGTTTTGCCAATTGTTTCATTATGTATTTATACAAGTCACATATTTTAATTTCTGACCATCCTTTATCTGTTGCTGCATGGGAGACTTTAAAGCTGGAAGGATACAAAGATTTAGCTTTTTGTAATGAAGAAAAATATGTGTAATTCTTTTCTAAGAAGATAAAGCAGTACTAGGAGGTAATTTTTTTTTTCAAGGAATCAGTATGTGGAAGTAATGTTTTTTGCATTCCCTCTTTGTCCAGCAAATGGAGCACTTATGTGTCTTGGTGCAAAGCGAGTCCTGTAGTGCTGTGATTATGTGCAGCCAAAGGGATTTTTGCCTGACACCAAGTTGCTGTTCTTAATCCAGTGGGGTCTGAGAGGCACCAAAATTCCTGACTCCCTCCAGTCTGAGTCAAACCAATTGGTGAAATAATCCTAATTAGATGATCTAATGGGTGTCAGTTCAAGTGGCAGGGACTGTCACTGCTCAGGTCTGGAGAAGGTGGCTGCTGCTGTGGGGAAGCAGGGGCTCAGGCACACACAATCATCCATCACCCCACACGCAAACAGGGCAGCCATAAGTACACAAACATCCTGAACATTTTTTTCTGTGGCTCTTTATTCCTGTCTTTACTGAACCTGCCCTGATGCTTCACCACTTTCCAAGCAAAAAGTGCTGCAGCTGATATTTCATTGCCACTGTGCCTGAGGTACCAGACAGGGCACCTTTTTCTGCTGTGTGCTGCCTGTTTATGACCACTCAGACTTGCATTCCTCCAAGCATTCAGCGGCTCCTGGGCAAGGGCTGCTCTGAATGTCAGAAAGCTCATGTGTCTAGCAGGTTAGAAAGTAATGTACTGGCTGTCTATGACCTGCATTAAAGCAATCAGCAATCTCATGGACAGAGCTTTTCTCTCCAGTGTACAGTCAGTGTGGCATCAGATCAGGTGCCCAGCAGAAAGTGTTATGCCATTAACTCAAAATGCTTGATGGCGCAGAGATAAGTAGCCGTGCTCTCAGTTGCTTGTGGTGCACAATCAAAGCAGAGCATTGGTTTTGTGATGTGGAATAACACTTGGTGGATGTGGGTTCTCAGCCACCTGCAGGAGTACTTTGAGCAGTCCTGCACTGGCACTTCCACTTTGTATTGTGTTCACAGTGATGCTTCCACTCTGGGATTTTACACCCCATTTCAAACCTGCCTTGGCACAGATCTGTGACTGATGTTCCAGGAAGTGACAGAGTGGGGCAGGATGTGTAAGGAGCTCCCCAGCTCCCATCAACCCTTTTCATGCAATGGTGCTCCCCAGAAATACTGTCAGTATTGGAAGTTCCTCAGTGCAGTTCAGGTTTTATAACCTTTATATCCCTTGCTACTTTGTGCTTGTCTTCACCAAAGTTTTGTCTTCTGTGCTAGAGAACTTAAAGGCAGTTATGCTATATAGAAGCAACAAAGATCATATTTTGTAGAGCAGAGGCAGAAAACTCCTATCAAAAATTCAGGCATTTAAAATCACATTAGAAAGACTCCACCAGTCTGTGCTTAGTACCACTTCTGTCAATGTGTCTATCACTGAACCACGCACAAAACAGGCATCCTTCATCTTTTATGTCTTTCAGTGATGTCATTTGCATTTTAATGATTTGCTATGTTCTCTGTTCAGTCTTAATTTGGTCATTAATGTGCTGTTGGAAGTAAAGCTTTGGAATAAAGCCTTTCCCATCTTTTAGTTTTTACTGTGCTTGCATTCAGCAGAGAGTTGGGAACAGAAGGCAGCCCTGCGTTTCTCTTGCTGCCACTCAGGTGCTCTCTGTAGCCCTTGACAGGAGGAACTGGCTCGATCTCTGACTCAAAGACAGGATGTCAGTGTGTTCAGAGGGACGCACAAGGACGAGGATGTTTGCTCCCCTGGCACAGGGAATGATGCCTTTCCTTGCTGCAGAGTTTAGCAGGCACAGATCGGAGCAGGGAGGGCAGGGAAGAGAGACCCTGCTGCACACCAGCTGCTAGGATGCTTTGGGATGCAGCACAGAACCTAGTGCTGCTTTCTGCTCTGCCTTTTAAATCCAAACCTCCCAACCATTCAGGGATCATTTAACTTGGAAAAAGAATGGAGCGTTCCTGTAAAAGCAGTGATGCATGTGGCTAGCCCGGTAACTCCTCAGGGTGGCTGTAGGATCAAGATTTCTGCTTTCTGATTTCATCTCTGCTAGTTCGAGCTGTTATACAGAACCTGTCACCAGCCTTATTAACAGTGGCTGCAGAGGGAAAGCCACAGAGGCTCGAGCTCCACAAATAGTGTGGGATATTTTTGTAGTTACTGCAACAAACATCATCCACTGCTGCCTCACTTGCACAGCAGATGGGTTCTCCTTTGATAAAATAAGAAGTGGTTTCCAGCTGACAGTGAAATTCTGCAACTGGGAAGGGCACAAGTACCCCAAATTTCAGTAGGGATTGAAGGACTGAGAGGATGAGTCCTCTGGTTTGGACAGAGATACCCAAAAATTCCTACTACACAATTGAAAAATTGATGAAAGCATGATGACAGGTGAAAGCCCTAAAACTAATTTGCAAGCAAGTGTAAATGGGTGACTGATGTCTGACACTCAGGAGAACTGGGAGAGGGATGTTTAGGAAATGATTTCAAGTTACATGATGTAGGTCATAGAAGAGGTACAGGTGATGGTTAGAGAGGAGTGCAAAGAGAACATACAGAAATTACAGTTGCTTTTGCTTGTCAACCAATGCATGCTTCTCTTTTTTTTTTAATTAAAGTAGATCAAAAGCTAATCTATAGAAAATTATCTGCATTGAAAAAGTGAACAAGGGAAACAATATCTTCATGAATCTGAGAGAAATGGGGTAGCACATTAGCTTGTCTCTGTGACATTGTTAAGCCTTTTTCTATTACATTTCTTTGTATAATAGCTGTTCTTTTTGAACACAATGGCATTTTTCATCTAATCTGATGATGATTCAAAGCATTTTTGCATCCTACTTATAATATGAACCAGTGCTCTTTCAGCACAGGGTTCACATTTAAGATTAGATTGCCCTGATTTCACTGCTGCTCTGGTTGAAGGTCATTTACTTTAGGAAATGGAGAGGACAGTTGCCAAAAGATAATCTCCTTTCATTTTACCTGGCAGTTGCCTGTCAAGTTCAAATGATGGCATTCAAAAACCACTATTAAAGCCTGTCTATAGGTTAGCTGAGGGGAAAAAAAAAAAAAAATGTTCCTGAGACACAATGCAGTGGTTTCTCAGTAAATTTGAATCTCAGCTTTTCCAGAATTTTTGCTTTGCTAATATGGTCTTACAGGGCAGGTCTGAGTGCTTGAGTGCTTGCTTCAAGTGTAGTGTCCAGTTTGTAACCCCATGTCATGATTATGCAATTTATGACATTATGCCATAGCAATTATCTTTCTTTTGCTTTCTCTCCCTCAAATCAGCAAATTCTTGATAACATTTCAGCATGAAACTGGTTCTAGCAAGTTCATCTCACTCTGAGTAGTGGAATTGTGATTAAAATCTCAAATCATCAGCCCATCAAATTAGGCATTGTATAAATTCACCGGAGCTTAGATCCTCTAGTTCAGAGAAGAACAACAATGTGTCAGGTCATCCTAATTATTTCCATACATTATGTTCAAGTACATGTGAACATTCTGTTTCTCTTTAAGCAGAATGGAGAATTCAAGCCCATCATCAGTGGCTACAAAGCGTGGCTGAGCATGTTACAAGTGAAAATTTGTTTAAAGGTCAGACCAGTTTCTGAAAGACAAAACACCTAAGCAGTCCCACGCTCAGTGCCTCAACCTGTTTTCTTCTCTGCAACAGCATCTAGACTGCAGACAGTGCTGCTACATTTCAGAGCTTGTGCATGTCATGTGCATTTGTTTCACAAGAACACCACTGCTAGGGGGAGGAAAATGTGACCTCCCCTCCAAAAAAACCTGGCCCTAAAGGAAGCCTGCAATGTAGAGTGGCATCAATATCACACACACGGCGTGAAGCCGAAAAGGATCGAATGCTCCCACTTTGCCATCAGGCGTTTCCAAATGTCCTCCACGCTGCCTCTGCTCTGTGTATTTTAAGAAAAGCCTGGGAGCATTAAACTGAGCTTAGTGGAAAAGGGCCAGCATATGGCCCTCTCTGCGTGGTGCCCGCTCGGGAGCGGCATCAAAGCTGCACTCACTGATTTCCCTGCCTGGATGTGGGGAGCACAGCAGGTGACTTAATTGGAAGGGACAAAAGGCACCCAGGGGTCTCACTGCCTTGAGGGTACTGGGGATGCTGAACTTCCCTTTGGGAAGCTGAATAGCAAGTTCAAAAGTGGGTAGAAACCTCCACCCACTGAGTGTTTGAGCTTAAGCAAAGGTAACTGGAAGCTTGGTTCTGTGTTGTTTCATATTAATTTTAGCTGCAGAAGGGCATCACGCTCTATCCCAAGGCTTGGCATTTCCCTGGATTGCAGGACTAAGAAGGACTGTTGGCTTTTGGCTGGCAAACAGGAAATTCCCTCCTGCTGCTTAGCAGTTAAAAGCCAGCAGCAGAAATCCATGGCTTATGATTTTGATGGATTTTCTTGTTGCTTTCTAAAGAGCATTTCCTATTGCTTTTTACTCTATGAAGGTTTAAAAATCATCAGTGTGATATACCTATGTGAGTAACAAATCCACATATCCATGAAAAAGTATTTAAAGGTGGCCTTTAATGAGTATGAGAAGCCACTGAATTGCTTTTGCCTGTGTGAACCTTGGAGGATATCATACCTTGTGTTCAGGGTCCCTGCTTAGGAAGTGAAAAATTTTACCTATTTAAGGACATTTGCAGGAAAACTGATTTACCTCCAAGAAGTGGGACATGAAAGACCCTTTCACTTTACCAAATGAGTGCTGACCTTTCTGCGTGGTTGTGGAGACCCTAAGAAACACAACTCTTACCCCATTTTGCATGGTAACAAAAATCTATAAACACCCTCTTTTCCTGCTTTTTCTTGGAGAAGCTGGGTTTAGGCTTTTTCTGAATCTGAAAGAGAAGATAAAAGTATCCACTGGCCTTTTGTCACCTTTCTTCTCTCCTGTGTTTCAATTTTCAGACAGTGCAGGGTGACTGTAGATGAATTGTTTTCCACAAGAGTATTTTCTAAAGCCTTTGTTATCATCTGATTTAAGGAAAACGGATGTAGTTCAAAAACGTGGCTTCTAGCCCCACATTTTCACTTAGGCAATAAACAAAGGAGAGACCTTTGAGATGCATTATGGTTTGGTTTCTTTTTTCCTCTCTGCTGGGAAGCCTCTAGGATGGCCTTGCTGGTGCTCCTCCCATGGGACTAGTAATGATTGCTTTATGAATAAATACAGAATAAAACAACCTTGATATACTTGGGTAGAAATAAAGGAAGCTGTCTGAATGTAAAATATTTATATTCATCTGGAAACTGTTTATATAAGTTATTTACCAAATGTGGATACTTAGAAACAGACTCTGGAGGTTTGGGGAAGAACAAAGGAAATTCCTGACAAGTTGTTGAAGTAAAATTTTGATAACCACTATTTTAATTTAAGTCTAGAAGTAGAAATGCAAAGACTCTTCTGAAACAGGATTTTATTTTCATTTTTAACCCTGACAAAAATCAAAGAATTTTTCAAATAAAGAAATTCAAGCTCCAGCTGATTTTATTGTTTCCCTCAATCTTTCAAAAATCATCAACTTGATACAAACAGAGCTTGACAAAGTCACCAAAAAGTGATTAGCAGACTTTGTTTAATTTAGTCAAGTTGCTCTTAATTGACAATTCACTGCAAGTGTTGCACAGTTATTTTGGCAATCATCATTCCCCTTCATTGCCTTTGGCCATCATGCAAATTAAATGATTTAAAACCCTAAAGAAGCTATGGGGCATTTTTTTGTTTGTTTTCTTTCTGAGTTGAACAGTTAACTGGAGTGAGCTGGAGCTGAGTACTGGAAGGGCTGGGAAACCCCAATGTCCCAAGCCTTGAGCAGATCTATTTTGGAAGAGCATTTTCCAGTAAGTGCTGCATGTCCTTCAAGGGTGGACTTGTGTGGTGTTACCCTCAGAGGAAGCAGGAGGTTCCTGGAGCTTTCCATGGCTTTCCCTTCTCCCTTTCTTTCCATACTGTGTCCTTGATACTATATTTAAAGTAGTATTTCCTGTGAGGTAAAACTTGAAAGCAGTCACCTACCAGTCAATGAAATATTTTCTTTTTATCAATACCCATTTTGGAACCAAAATTTATGTCTGAAGAAAAAGTAATTTATCCTGGTTTTTGCATTCTGTATTTCTTCAGGGTCTGAAATGAAACTCAATATATTATTTTTATTGCAGTTGAGCTGCAGTAACAGACATCAAGGCCAGAAAAACAACCTGCAAAGTTGTATGTATACCTCTAGTAGATGGTCTCCAGCAACTGGAAAATTTAGAATCTTTCTTTTAATTAAATGTTTGCTTGGCTGGAGGAGAGATGTTTCCAGTGGTCACCGTGTGGGCAATAGGAGTTTAGTGCCAGCCTGGTTAACTCATCCATTGGGAGCTCCTAAAATGGTCCCAAAAGTGTTCAGTGCGGCTGGTGGGTGGCACGTGGGGCTGTACGTGAGACCAAGCAGGGAAAGGTTTTCCCCCTCCAGGATGGGCCAGGCACAACTGTGGTGCTGCTGACCCCCACAGAGTGACCTGGCTGTCACAGCTGGGCACTGCAGTGCTGGGCAGGGCTGCCTTTGTAGGCAGGAGAACTTTCCTTCATGTCTGCTTTTGGATCAACACTACTTGTGAAGAAAATTGTGGGATCACTCCCTCTTGTCTCAGTCAGGGCTGCACCCCGCAGCTGCCTTTTGTGGGTTGCTGACCTTGGGGATCACCTGCAGGAGGGCTCCTGAAGCCCTCCCATCCCTGAAGAGCATTCATCCACATCCAGGGTCTGGATAAGCCCCAGCAGAAATGCAATAACCTAAACATAAATCCCAGCCCCGTGAGGTATTTGCCTCCCTTTGCTCGTGCACTACAGCATTTGCAAGCGTAGATATGCCTGTATCTCTTAAGGACAGAAAAAATGGTCATTGCCAGCATATTGTTTGTTGCCTGGCAATTATCTGCATAGTTCTGTGATGAAAGACTACATTTCCAGCATTGATTCCTTTTATGACCTTGCCAGAAAGCATTTATCCCACTTTAAATTCTGGCTATCAGCTGTACATTGTAATAGCCTTGTAGAACATTGTATTATTTTTTGTAAGCCATTGGTAAACAGACCTGAGTTCATTTCTCTGTGTATTTAAGCAGGTGTTTCACCCTGTTTAAACGTCCATTGAAATTGCCTCTTTACATCTGAATATTTACATAGGTGTTGCTGGCAATTGTTCCAAACCAAAGGCACTTTTTCCTAAAAGCGCAATCAGCAAACAAAATTAGAAAAACTTGACACCATAATAAATCAGAGCAACAACAAAATTGTAAAAATTATTTGTAATGACATATTTTGTTGCTGTTCTTGTTTGTTAGATTAGATTTCTGTTTAAGGTAATTGAAGAAAAAATTGTTCTGGTTAGAGCGATAAAATACATTAAATTTAAATGAGCTTCTTGAACTCTGCTTAGGCTTTAAGGTATCATATCAAGGAGTGAAAACACATTGAAGGAGCATGATAGTTATTTTGTGCAGCTGACCATAAAACAGTTGTGGTCCAGCCTTTCTGTCACAGCCCAGGCAAAGTTCCTTGGGTGAGAGCTGTGGCATTTGGGCAAATTGAGAGCATGGGATCCATTTGCTGCTCTCCACCTCAGTTCCAGACCTCCCTGTGTGTCTTGCTCCATCATTTGGTGCCGGAGGAGCAGGAAAAAGCTGCAGGGTGCAGCTGATGGGAGCATCCTCATTCTGCCCTTGGCTGCTGGCACTTGACATGGGAGTCTGCTGGAGCTTAAAGTTCAGGTTTTCATTTTATAGGTTTTTCTTTAAAGGGATGTAAAACCAAACAGCCTTTCTTCTGGACAGCATTTTCATGCCTCTTTAAAACACTAACTAAATGCAAATAGGTGGAAAAATAATTAATCAGAAAACAATTATTGAACAGCTACAAAAGCCAGTGATTTTCAAATGGGAAACTCTGAGCCTACAAAACTCACTATCTCCACTGGTTTCAAAACACAATACCTTTAAAAATGTGATTAATAGTTCTTCCTGGCTGAATTTGGAAGTGACATATACTTTGTTTTGCTAATAAATATTCCCAGCTGCCCCTGTTTTTAGGGAGTTGTTTAACTTCTTTTCACTTCTGTCTGTCCTTCCTCACTCCCTTCCTTTCCTCTCCAGAAAAGCCCAGTCATCAAGGCTGAGAGTCCGGGGCTTTTGGGAGTTTTTAAAAGATAAATAGAAAAAAGAACGATCAAAACTCAGTCATGGATGGCAGTTCTCTCTGCAACTGGTATGGGGAGAGAAGCAATAACATTTTTTAAAGAGCATCTTTACACATCTATAGAAAAGCACTTAGGATTTTTTCTTTCTTTCTTATTGTTTACTAAATCAAAGCAAATGCATCTGAGGCTTATAGTGATGATAGCAAAAATTACAAAGACCTTTCATATGCAAAAAGACATTTTTGTACTACTGAAGATTCAAAATGCATTATGCCAATCTTGTATTCAAAGACCAGTTTTGCAGGGTTTATGTTCTATTATGTGTTTTTCTGGAGGCTTTTTGTTTCTTGGGTATTTTCTCTTTTTTCCTTCATTTTTATGAGGTTTGTATTATTAGTACTTTGTAACATTTTCACAGGGTCTTTCCTTTGAACCCCACGCATGAAATGAATGAAGTATCTGGGTTTTGCTTTATGATTCAGCCTCTCTAATATGTCTTCTGGCTCTGGATATATCCCCAGAATTCAGAAGGCTATCAAACAAATCTTCATCAGCACTTTAGTGCTGCTGCATGCTGCAGCACACAGCTTTGATATTTGAAAGGTCTTTGTATTTCACTCTTATGCATCTTGAAGGGATGTGTTGTCTCAGTGTCAGGGGATTTGGAAGAGGAGGGTGAAACACTCAAAAGAACTAAAACCACAAAATATTTTTATGATTGAATACCATGCTTTTAATGACAATTGTCATCCTCTCCTAGTTCAGGGTTGCTCTGTTTTGCTATTGCTGTGGGGGACATTATCTGTCTGTAGTGATCCATCAGCTGCTCAAGACTTTCAGAGAGATAACTGCTGTCAGCTTTCCTGGACTTCTATCCATTAACTCATCCCAAAAATCTGACTTTTCTTTGCCTCATCTCTTGGCTGTGCTGTGGCTATGTGCCTGCCTGTTAATTACAAGGGGCAGTTTCTACAGTCGGGGGTGCAATCTTGGGCCCCACAACTTCTGCAGCATCAGGATTTCCAGTTTTATTTATTACTCATTTTTATTGAATTAAATTGCATTTATTGCTTCCTTGCAGCAATGAAACTCCCCTCTCCTGCTTCCTTGCAACTGTGAATCCCCTCTCCTACCACCATGGCAATAACAATTAGAGTTAGGTGGGATCTGAGAGGCAGGAACACATGGAATGAAGTCAGCATCAATGTGTGTTGGAATTCTTGCAATGTAATAAGCAAAATATTTAGATTTAGTCATGCCCTAAATGTCAACAAAAGTGTCAGTTCAGACCCCTGCTCTCTGTCGTCATACCTTCTCCTGCAGTAGCACACGTGAGCTGGGTAAGGCTTTGGGAGCTCCATCTCCTGCAATTCCAGGGGTTCTGCTTCCCACTGTGAAACCCAGGCAGGAATGGGCGCTGTGGGACCGAAGCAGACCCCAAAGAGAGCCACTGCTGCCACCAGTCAGCTCTGTCCTTAGAGGTGGGCAGCACTCCTGGGCAGGACTGTCAGCAGAGAATCCCAGAGTGCTCCTGAGGTGCTCCTGCACAAAGCCTGGCAGGTGCTCCTGCACAAAGGCCTCCTCTGCAGTCAGGTCTGCCCCAGCTCAGCCCAGGTGTGTGTCCTGTTCAGTGACAGCCTCTGGGACCACCACAACAAGCAAACCACAGGGAATTAATGGTTCAGTCTCTCAGTCATTTGCAGCCTCTCTTTGGCCTAAGGCGGCCAAGAGCTACTCAGCTCTCAGCTACTGTGAATTACCTCGAGCAGAACAGGTTGGCTTGCTCAGAAATAAAAATGTGGTGGGTATAAGCAGCTGGGTGAAGAAATGATGACTGCAAGCCACTACCCTGGGCATGTGTTAGCAAGCATGAGAGCAGCAAACAGCCAGTATGGGGTAAAAGTCATTGATTTTGAAATGAAACTGATTCAGAAGGTTAAGGCCAAATATCCTCTTGGCACGGCCGAAAACAGCAGCTACCAAAATGGAAATCAAGAAAGATGTGTCCTGGGAGCTCTTGAGTTTACAAGTTACAGCTATATTTCAAATTGAGGGCAACAGGGATCAGCCACCTATTTAGAAGTGTTTGTGCCTTTTAACTACCAGCAGTTCCTGTGCTAAATGAGAAAGATAAAATTACAAGAGCTCATGGAGCAGTTGTTTTGGTTTGTTTTTTTTTCTGGATGGCACATTTGGATACATACAAATGAGAGGTAGCCTACAGCAGTCAAGCACCTCAGAGTCCCTTTCATAAGCAATCCCAAAACTGCCCTGCAAAGCATTATCTATCTACCTTGCTGACAGATTCAGCACAAATTGTGCTATATGAGATTTAATTTTTTTAATAGACAAAAAAATGTGCACAGCCATGCAGATGTGCCAGCCACTTGGCTTACTGTAATCAAACACGGTGAAGGAGCTCTAAGTGCATTTCAAGTTTATAGCACACCAGTTCTGTAGCAAATCTGTTGGAAAATGCATTCTGTTGAGCAAAATAGTGGTGCTGCTAATATTAATAATAATACTTAGCACTTCAATTGCATCTCATATTTTCAAAGTGCTGTACAAATGCTAATTAATTAGGCTGTGCAACCAAATGCCAAATAGAGAAAAAGTCTTGTTTTCACTGCTTGCAGAAAGTTATCTTGATTATTGCACTTTTAGTATTTTCCTTGGGGAAAGCACAAGCAATGCAAGGAGCAATTCAATTGCACAGAACACAGCAGGGGCTGGGGGGAGACAACTGCCACAAAAATCCAAGGATGTGCTGATCCCAATGCTGAAAGAACCTCTTGTGTCTTTAGTGCTTGGAATGAAGGAAGGTGTCCTTATTCCAGGATTAGGCTTTTACTTAAGTGACAGAAGTGGAGCAATATATTCTTCAAAAAATCAGAGTTTGGGGTTTTTTTCCCTAATTTCTCTCTAAGTTACCACTTTCGCATGCTTTTTGTCCCTCTTCAAATGTAAAATGCATCTTCAATTCCCCACTACTAAAATATCCAAACAACTGTACAACTGCTTTGAGAGACATCTATGCAGCCACCTTGTAGTCTGGCCAATAAATCAAGCCATTTCTGAAACAAGAGTGGGTGGCCAAGGCATTGTCAGGCCAGAGGGAAGGGGCAGGGAGGCTCAGCTCACAGCCAGAGGCTGATCAGAGCAGCATGGCAGGAGAGGAAGCCCAGTCTGCCAAGTTCCCTTCTTGGGAGACCTCGTGTTGGCTGGAGCAGGAGGGCTGTAGCCAGAGAGCTGGGCCACAGGCTGAAAGATACAGAGGCTTCATTTCCAGCCCTTTTGCTGAGGTTGGTAATGCTCTTCGCAGTTTGTATAAAATAATTTTCTGCATGCAGCTGATACTTGCTGAATGTAATGTGGGTGCTGCGTTTTGTGGCTGCAAAAAACCCAAGGCAACCCTTCTGTCCTTCAGGTGTGTCCCACTCTGGTTGCTTGCAGTCTGGAAGAAATCCTGGCAGTGAAGCCACTTCCCTGAGAGCTGAAGGCAGTGATAGGGAGTGAGTTTGTTCCTGAAAGCAGTCACTCCATTTCAGAGAAAATTGAATGGGAGTTACGGTAAAGTCAGACCCTGTTCTGTGCACTGGTGGCATTAATTTTCTGTCAAGTGGCATGGAGAAATGAGTCATCCTCAAGTGGACGGTGCCCTGCCCTCGCTCAGGGTCCTCTCCTCAGAGACACCCACTGGTGCTGCTGCAGCTTCTCAGACAGTGCTCACCTGTGACCTGCCCGTGTCCTTCCTTGGGGACAGTCCTGTGCTGCCAGGCCCTACCAGAGATGTGGCTCTTAGGAGGAGGCAATGCTGTGTTACCCCTCCTCAGGAGCAAAGGCGTGGGAGGGTCAGAATTTCTTTTTATTTGTTACTTGTTTTATAAATCTCTTCCATCTTGACTGACTTTGTCAAAAGCTGGTTTGCACATATTTTTCTCGGAAATTGTTTTCCTCAGATGAACGTGAGAGAATTTGTACAAGTAAGCTCTGAGTTAGCAAGGAGGAAAGCAAATCAAATGCTGAAGCATTCCCTGGAGCCCAAACTGCAGCTCGGTGTGTTTCCTTTGCCAGAACAGCCTTCCATGTGAACAGACTGTGAGATCACCAGTAAAGGACATCAGTGGAAAAATTACCCTGACTTAAGTGAGGAAGCTGCTTCTAAAGATGCTTCACTGACAATTTGTCTGTGTGAAAGACCATCCTGAGATGGTGGCACAGAAAGTGTTTTCCCAGTCTCCCACACTGTGTTATCCTTTTGCACATCCACACTGTAGGGAGATTGAGTGAAGGAATCAGGCTATTTGGGAAAATGTATTCACATTTGAAATGGGCTTTAAAAGCTGTCATAATCAATACAGAGATAGAAATGAAGGTAAAATAGTAGTCCTTCATTTTCCTTCTCTCCCAAAGGTAATGAAATATTTGTAATTGCTTGTGAAAGAAACAAGCTTTTATCCTGAAAATGTCTTGAAACTGCTATACCATGTTGCTGTTTAAAAAAGACAGAAATAGGCTAGTGTTTTGGAATCAGCAGGTCAGGAATTTTCTTTGCCTGTACTGACTTTTATCAGTATATATTTTTTTCAATTTTTTGCTGTAATTACTATGATGAAACCACAGATAATTTTTGGTCTGCCCATCAGGCCTTTGTTAAACAACTCATCTTTCGTTTGATGGAAGCAGTGTGCCTAGCATCCTATTTTCCAATTGCCTCTTGAAAGTGTCTTGTTTTCTCTATAATACACAAAAATCACTGTTATTATATTTTTGTGTAATTTGCATATGACCATCTTGTTTCCTGTATTGAAATACAAATTCAAGGTGCTTTTATAACTTTGTTCATGGTATGTTTTGATAATTATTTCTCATATAATACTACTCCAAAAATGTATATGTTGATGCACTGAGCTTTCTAGACTCCTTTTGAGAGGCAGGAGATTAAGTGGTAAAATTGGTGGAATTAATTTTTGTGAACAAATTATCCAGCCAATTCATTTGATTTTGTGGCTGGCAAATCATTTTGAAATTGATTTTGGTTTCTGCATTGGAATACTTTGCTCATATGTAATTCCCTAAAATTACTGGCCCCACAGCTCAGACTGACAGGAATTTGCATGCCTCCTGGTTTATGCAGACTAATGCACAGGGTTTGCCCAAACAAGTCTCAGGAATTGTTCTTAGCAGACCATTCAACTGCAGCCAGGGAAATAGGAGAGCAGTGATGCTTGCAATCATGGAATTATCTCAACAAGTGTGTCTCCCCGAGCACCAGAATGTGGAGGAACCCATGTACCAAATGTTTGAAACCAAAAACTGAGGGACACTTGTAATAGCATACATTTAGCAGCGCTGCTTAATTCCCTTTTAATATTTTGAAAATACCATGTTAGCAGTTTTTAAAGCCATGGTGTTGAGCACCACAGCCTGTTATAACCCCCCAGACAGCAGTGGGTTGAGAGGATTCACAAATCCTTTCTGCTCCTCACTGCACTCTGCCAGACAATTCCCTCCACGGCAGGAGACAAAAATGCTCCCAAATCAAATTCTAATTGAAAAGTTATGAAAGGTATTACAGAACTCCCCAATTCTCTGCAGGGATGGGTGGTTGAGTACTAATCAATCAGAATATATTTCTTTTAGAACCAGCACTTACTGGCAAGCAATTACTCTTTATGAGGTAGACACCATAACGGATTCTGCTTCCCAAGAAAAAAGACTCAAATTATATCTCCAAGAACAGCACAGAGCAAAAGGGACATCATATTTTCCCAGTGAAGATGGGTTTACCTTGATTGTATTGGTGCTGCTGGACCAATTAGGTGAAGCTGCTCATTTGCAATTAGGATTTCAGGCAGTAACTCTATTAATGCTCCCAGGCAGTAGCTTCTGTGCCAGAGCCATTTATTTACGTGCTTGTAATGGACAGCCATAAGGTGCCCCTGCCCTCCCAGGAACATCACTCATGTCGGTGTTAGGATCTCCTAACACACTTACCAAGCATTAGAAGTAATCTAATTTTTTATTGCTCAGTGCAGAGTGCAGGAGTTTACATGTGAACAGGACTCAGAGTCTGCTGTGTTTATTTACTTGCTAGCAAAGAGCTGATCTGGTTTTAATGAATGGTATGGCATCTATATTCTCATGCTGAATTTTTTACAGGATTTGCTTTTCAGTAGCATTTAGGAAAAGGCAAATTAGTGAATGTTGTGGCACAGCATATCCTGTTGCTAAAAATATACGCCTTGATTTACATATTCTTCTGTGTATGTATACATAAATACAAATCCATCCAGCAGATACACACAGACTTTGCATTTGATATTCTGATTGGAGCTCAATAGATAAGGTGGTACCCCTGTTCTCATTCACTCTCCTCTTATGCCTCTCTGCTTCTCTATTCCCAGTTACAAGTTGAATTAACTCCTATTTTAGCTGAATTAAAAGTGTGCTTCTTACTCAACATGGTGAACTCTAACTTACCTAAGAATTTGTGAATCTTTTGCACTGAAGGTGCATATAAAAATCCTTTTTCTTCCTAGATTCAGTTTTGCTCTTTCACTTATTTGAGGATCTAGCCAATACATCTGGACTGAAAATGTACAGTGGGAAAAGCAAAATCAAAATCTCACTTATACAATATCAGACTTTTATATCTGAAGACATAATTATGTAGTGTCATAAGAAAAGCAATAATAATTTCCTGATGCTTCTTCCAAGTTACATGGGAAGCATCAGACAGTCTGAATCTGTTCTGAAAAATGCAGGTGTTAATGAAGATGAAAACTGAATTAGTGGACATTCCAATGCAATCATGTCAAACAAAAGCTACAGATATGTAGGATTATAATTGCCAACCCTGTTTTGTGGCTTGTTCTCTCATATGGAAGCAAAAATAACCTTATTCTCCAGTCCCTTTTCAGTCATTTTTATGAATGTTGCATTTTGTTCTTTTTCCCCACTGTACAAGCCAGGTGTTCCTTTTTCCTGCAAAACAGCAATACATCATTTAAGTGAAGTTCATTTTTTGAAGCTCGGCAAGTTGAGGCTTTCTCCATTTCCCTGGCCATATCCAATCAGCTACTGGAGGCACTGGCATGTCATAAATTTTGCTGTGAATGTGGGCCAGCTGAAACATATACCAATTCAGAGATCACATCTCCTCAGCATCCCACTAGGCAGGAAAGGAAATGAAATGTTTTTGCTGTGTTCTGCTGAAGCAAGAGAACAGAGCAGGAGCTGAAAAAAAATCTGAATTCTTAGCAGGAAAGAAAACCTCTTTCAAAAGAAAACCTTGAGAAAAATTAACCCCCAGATCACTGCCTGCATTTTTCTCCACGAGTCTTTTCTTGAGCAGTCTCTGAGGCCAGCCCTGCCTCTTGCTTGCAGTGGTTAACCAAGGCTTTCCTTTCTGTTGTCCCAGCAGTGAAGGGCTTCTGCTACCAGCAGTGTCTGGAAAGCAGGTTGAGAATGAAAGAAAGCCATTAGTAATTGAGTGTTGTGATGAGTAAGTTTACTCTCCTCTCCACATAGAAGCACAGCCTTGTGTGCATCCCAGACTCATTCCTCCTCTTGTCTGTTCTGTGGGGTTTCTAGAGCTGCTTGTCATGTTCATGGAATGATTTTCTCCATTTTAAAATCTGAAGCATTAGTAATTGTATCAGTAGTCGTGCAGGCTGTCAAGGTCATGAGACTTTATCCATGTACTTGATGCTATGGCAGGCTGAATGTCACACTGCTGAATTAAAGAAAAAGCAATCCACGGAGGATAGAGAAGTACTTTGTCTCACAGGAGGTCTGGATTTGTTGATTCAGCCCTTTGCCTGCTCTAGGATGGCTGCATGGCATGCCCAGCCTTGAGGGTGGAAATTCACACCTGGGAAGTAGGATATGTATCAAATTTGGGCTTTTGGCCATTCCGTGGAAGTCGGTCCTGACCTGCTTGACCTGGGACTATGGTCTGTGGTGTCATTCTGAAGTGATTCCTGGTATCTGTATTATTCCATTTTTTCCCTGCCATCTCTCACTCCTTTTTGAGAAGCAGAGGTTAGGGCAAAGACACTTATCTGAAAGACAGTTCCCTCTTATTCTTGGGGATTAAATGTTCTCCCAAGACTACTCTGTGGTCTCTGCTATGGGGGAATGAGCATTCTGAACCCTGAATGGTCTGAGCAAATAAAGGCACTACTAAATCCCTTAAAATCGCTGAGATACAGGGGAGTCTGTTCCTTATGTATTTATGTCAAGGAAATTCCATGACTGCAATGAACTTAATTATGTGTTTTCATGTAGTATGTAGCAAAAGGGCAGGCAAGCAAGGGGGAACAGAGCTTAAAAGGATTTAGCTATGCTTGGTCACTCTCTGGATTACTTACTTTTGTTTGCTTCAGGCTTTTTCTCCTAACTTTGCATCAAGGCTATGTATTGACTTTGCTGAATTATTGAAGGGAGTTGCAAATGATGCATGAAATGAAAAATCCTTCTTCACCCTCTTCACAAACTGCCAACAGACAATTCTGTGCAATCACTGCTGAGCTGCACCACAATACCAGGTGTACCTAGATATTCACAAGAATTGTTGGAATTAATGATAATGGGAATTTCTCTTTTTAATGTTTCCTTCAGTCCTCTCAACTCTCAGTTTTAGAAGAAATGTAACCTTCTGCCAGGGCAGTTGCCATCACTGAGAGCACTTGCACCCACTATAACCTTATATTTGTATAACTGGGGCTAGCATTTGGGATGAAGTCAAAGAAAATAGTCATCCTTCTGGTGTATTTGTAGGAATTTATCCCTTCATCTTCTCTCAGATTTATGAGCTGTGCCTGTTAAGGGAATCTCAGTTTTGAATTTCATTTTGTTCAATTTTGAACATTTCCACATAGCTCCAAAAAGTCACAGCAGATGTCAAATTGAGCAGTACACTCGGATGGCAACAAAATTCGGAATGACAAGTTTGTCAGCAACTATGTGCTTCTTGTTTAAGTGGTGTTAATTTTAGCAAACCATCCCTTACTCAGAGGCCCCCAACCCAAAACACTGTATTTGCTTGATGTAATTTGAAAATCTTCTGAAAATATATGTTATAAGAGTAAGTGATAATGTTAGGGTTTGGAGTTTCATCATGATTGTGCTGCACAGCTGCTAACACCAACCTCTTTAGAATTTATGTGCTCATCTAGGTTTTTCAGGAAAATTTAATTTGAGGAAGTTGTGTTTATCAACTTCCTGGCTTACTGTCAACAGCATGCTGCTTTCTTTTTAATATGAGGTGCTAATTATGTTTTTCTCAGACTTCAATATAAATGAAATGTATTTGGCAGTTGTCAACAGCTTTGCAGAGTATGATAACGCCATCACACAAACTTTGAGGTTCTCTAAGCATGGGTTTATGCTTCTGAGCCGTGCATCTTGCAATTATAATTCACACAGGACAAGATCACCTGATCTGTTTTGCAGATGTTTTGGAGAAGACAGAAACTGCCAGGAAGTGTAATAGCACTGAGCGCTAGAAATGCATGTTCTTTGTGAGGAAGGAGCACAACAGAGCTGGTCTTTAGTGAAAATCTCACAGCATTAACAGAGCTTGGATCAAATTAAGCAGGAGTGCACCTGTTAAATTCCTTCTTCATCCTGAAACTGAGATCTAGGCAAGAGTAAGCCATTTGGAAGGGGGAATGCTTCTTGTTTTTCCAAGAACATACACCAATCTGTGTGCTGCCAATCCCCACACCACAAAAATTAACACTTGATCTGCAGTGGAAGGGGTTCACAGAAAATTTTCTAAAAGCAATCTGAGCTCCAGACCCTCCTCTCCCCTGAACTTCCTCTGGGCACAATGGAGGAGGCACGTGATCCCAGAATCCATCTTCCTTTTGCCACAGCTCTGGCAGCGATGCATTGAGTGGATCCCACCAGGAGATCCTTCCAGACATGAGCTGCTGAAGGAACAGTTGGAGGCCTTCAGTTAGAGATTATTAAAAAAATATTTAGCCTCTTCAGTTCCCACAAGAGAAGAAACAATTACAGGACAGAAGGAAAGGAACTGATAAAGGCTTGATGCGGTTTGGATATCGGAAGGATGGAGGCACCTTTTTTTGCACAGGTCATCACATTAGGGCCAGAATTGCATTAGTGCAGGACAATCTTGCTGTTTCCTTTGATGCTGACAGTCTCAATAGCTGTGTTTAGAAGCTAAATAACCTGTGCACTGCTGTGCACGAGAAAGGATGATGAGGTATTGATTGCATTTTAGTCAGAGAGAGGAGAGTGAAAGGGATCACTCTATTTATATTGTCTGTTTGCCACCACGCGTGGAGCAAGACATGGGAAGGGTGGGAAACCTTTGTTTTGATCAGAGGAGGTCATTTCACTGAAGCCTCCATAGCTTTTGCAAACATGCTACTGATATCAAAACTGGAGGATGGGCCAGAAAGGTGATGTAGGAAAACATATTTTCAAATTATTAAGTCTATTTGGGGTTAAAAGATTGTTAGATGTTTTTAAAATTTTGGTTATCCTTTGTATTCTTCGAAATCAAATCATCTTCCAATTATATTGCACTTAAGCCTTATGCTCTTAAACAAAACTTCCTCTCAGCTTATTTTTACAAAATGTTGAAATGGGAAAGGCTTTTTAGCATTTTTGTACATGAAGTCAGATTTTTAATAATTGCTTTTGCAAAACAGGTTTTACACCTTCCATTCTGATATGGCTATAATCGTTTTCCCTATCATAGTTAAAAGGCACTTCTTTGGCATTTCTGCCTCCTCTTTTTCCTTTAAATATCACTTTAGAAGAAGTAATGAAACTTGCACTTTTCCTTGTGCCCCTGCTGCGCCACCACCCCTATTGCAGGGCTGGTGTGTTTGTCTTCAGCATGGCTGCTTCGTGACTGCTCCCTTCCAAAAGTCGTGCTGCTTGCATCTTGCTGGCAAAGGCAGCTCTAGGTCCTGTGTGTGATGAGGAGAGATCATTTACAAGGCTCCCCTCCCTCTGAACAGCCTCTTTCACTGATCTGCTCATGCTCTCGTGTGCCAGTTGCCCTCCTGAGGATGCACAGGAGTGCGATGCCTCTGGGGACTCCTAAAATGCTAGCCAGGCAACAAGGAGAACATCTTTCTCCTTCCCCCAGGAGCCACTAACCATGCACAGGCACAGGAAATGATCACATATTTCTTTGGACTGCAAGGAAAGAAAGATAATTCAGGTCCCCAGAGAGATTTGGGATATGAAAACATGTCCTTTCTCCCTATCCAAATGAAAGCAAATTGACTTCTCTAGTCAATTTGATTTAGGTCAGCTTGCCAAGCACTAAAAGTGTTGTTGAGTCCTTAGGAGGGACAGATTCCTCAGAAATGAAGAAATGTCCACTGTAAATGTTCCTGCTGGTATCCCACTGGCTTGTCCCGCATGATTTTAGCCATTACATCGTCTACTGACTGCAACTGCTTCTCTACTTGTGAGCACAGTAGCTGATACTTGTCCTCATGCTTTCTCCAGGAGTATATTTAGTGTTTATTCAGATGAATAATATTTTCTATCTTCAATTCAGGAAAGTCTCTCTCAACCTTTCCTCTGTCACGCTGGCTGCACAGTTGCTCTTGGTGGCCTGAAGCCAGCCCTGAGTCCAGGCACAGTCCAGGCACTCTGCATTGGGCTGGTGCCAGCTCTCCAGCTGTGCAGGTGGATGACAGGAGGTCCCTGGCTGCTCTGCAATAACCTTCCTGCTGGCACTTCTGTGTCCATGCTGGTATCTTGCCATGGCAGAAATGGGAAAGCTGCTCTCAAGGGCGCAATGTAAGAGTCAAAAGATATGGGAAACCACTTGCTTGGTGTATATTTGAACTCTCAGAATACCTGGAACACCTCTCGTCTGCAGGAAAAGACATTTTGTTAATGAAAATACATTCCTTCATCAATGAAGCCTTGATAACAGTACGTTGAGGGTAGTTTGCTGCTAGTGATACGTTTAAGAAACTTGAACCAGCCCTGCAAGGTAGGAAAGTCTCCAGGATGGCATGAGGAAGGAAATTTGGATTCACCCAGCAGAAGTTTGGGGAATCTTCCACAGAGACATCAGAAGTCACTGACAAGTATTCCAGGTGCTTTCTGCATGCTTAACTGTGAGCACAGAAATAAGAGAGCAAAGCAAGAGAGGCCATCCCAAGCCTCAAACCCAACGTGAAGGAGAAACCAAGTTCATGGTGACCCTTGCAGCCCACTCTGATGTTTTTTCTCAGTTTAAAATTTGCTTGTAGGATCTTTCTGTGCAGGAAAATTTGGCACAGCTACATTCAGCCCCTGTCAAAATGTGTGCCTTGTTCATCTCTTTGTTTTTCTCAACACAATCACTGTAATCTATTTTTACACAATTAAAAAAAAACCCCAAACCAATCAAACCAAAATGCTCAGACTTTAAATACTCTGATTTTTTTCCAGTGAATCAGCATTCTACCGTAAAACCCCAATATTCCACTTTTACTGGATTTATACACTTGAAATCACTTACCAGCTCTTTCTGTAAAAATTAATTTAATGTAATTTCTTGGAAAATTGTTAATTCAATCCTCCTCATAGTTGATTTCCCCTCTTTATTTATGTGTTTCTTACAGACTCTGCATGCAACTTCACAATTGCTTCAAAGCTATTCACATTTATGTTGTAAGATACAGAATGAAAAGAAACTCGTGAGCTTCATTTACTTTGACTCAAGATATGTTTCTGATTCTCAGTGTCAAAAGTGCAGCAGAACTTGCCATTTCTGTTCAAGACATGAGAAATATTAATAAGCCAGATAAAGGAGACCATATTGGAAAATGTGAATTTCAAAAAGAAAAAAAATCAAAACGAAAAGCTGAAACTCAGTCCACGAAAATGAAAAGAAAGAATCCTGAATTTTTTATCAGAACTGTATTTGGCCTGCATATTTGAATGTATTTGTCATGCCTTATATACACAAAGAACAAACATAAATCAGGTGATTTTTATTATTTTTTTTCAGATTAAGGCAAGAAACAAACAAAGAAGAAGACATAAAGAGCTCATTTTTTTCTTTATTACTGTGTAGTTTTTGACTTTGATGGAGTGACTTCAAAGACTACATTTTTTCCAGCACGAGAGTAGCATCAGACTCAAATTCTTCACATACAAAGGAGCTCTGGTTGAGTCAGAAAAACATTTTCTATCTCAAACTTTTTACTTTGTAAAATGAAACCTCAAGTCTCTTCTCCTAAAACTCATCATGAATTTCAATTTTTTTCAGTTACTATAAAGAAAACTCAATGTGTAAAATCTAATAGAGGTCAAAGGATGGAAATTTTGCAGGAAGGTTAAAGTGAGAAAACCAATCAGAAAATTATAGAAAATCCTCTTACAAGTGAAAATTTAAGATTTCTATCTCAGCTTTAGGGGTGGCTTGTGGCATTTTCAAAAGAATCTCTGAGGGGAAAAAAAAAACCACTTCAGTCCCAGTAGTTGGGCTCTGGAACTGAGCATTACCCAGCTGTTCCCAGAAGTCCTCACTGCATAAATTTTGCTTTGGAGTCAAATCACTCAGTCACACAATTTGCTACTCTTCAGATTAAAATGGTTCCACTGAGATGCCCATCTTCTTTTCTTAGAAGTCATTTGGTTTCCTTTCACAAGCAGAGTACTGGGGTTTTGCAGTGGTGATTGTCACTGGATTTTCTGCAAGGTTTTTTGATTAGGAAAGACAAACTGCATCAGTTTTGACTTAAGCCTGCTCACTGCTTAAAATAACTTACTATGCAAGCCTTAACTTCTATTAGAAATAGTGACAAAAGCAGTATGACATGATAATTTAGACCAGAGTTTCTATGATCTGTGCATTTAAAGAGTGATAAATGTTCTTAAATGCATTTCCTTATTTTGCAGAGAATACTTTCTACAAATTTGTTTTATTCAGTCAGTAATTAAAGCAAAAGAGGTGGTTTCAGCATTGGGATAGTTTATTAACTACCCATTTAATCCTGTGGTTTGAAGACTGGGTGGTCTTCAAAAAAGCATAAATTGTGATTCTGTATCTGGGTATTAAAGGAGACAGGAGGGAGAGTAAGCTTTGGTTAATTCTGTTAGAATAACTCTGTAAAAGAGTTACTCAAATGAAATATTTTCATCAAGGATGGGCCACCTTAGTATTCAGGCTCCAAAATCATATTTGATGCTCTTTGAAGTAAATAATAGAAATTTCCTGTTGGACTAAGTATGTCACTTGTTTTTTTGGTTTTGCTTGGGAGGGAAGAGGCAGACTCTGAACAAGTAGAATAAGGAGGAAAACATATATCAAGCACCTGATAAATGTCTCTTTTTTTGCACAAAGTTCCAGAAAGAGGCCGACTTGCAAGCAGGGAAGTGGTGAATTATTTATGGCACTTTGCTTCTGCCGATGCAAAACAGAGATGAATTCTTGTATAAAGGCTGAATGTGGATTATGGGACAGCAGACAGAAAAATCAGTCCATAGAACATATAGACTCTGCCAGAAAGAGATTCCAATCCGTCCAATTTTGACTTCAAAATGTTCTTATCCTAGCTTGGCTCTATCAGACCTGGTGCAGAATCTGAAGTTTCAGAAGGATGTATAGCACTTGTTCACTGAGGAAGATTGGCACTTGAATGTGGTGGCAGCTCTTTATAAATTGCAGTGGTGGGTGGCAGAGCACTCCATAGGAAAATTAAGAGTTTTTATTTTTAGGAAGGTGTGCTAAGAGACAAATCACGAAGCAAACAGAAGTGGGCTGGAAGAATACAGAAGATAAACAAGCTAAGCAGGACAAGTGGATAAAATTAGAGAACTGGAGCAATGTTTCTGACTCAGGTGTGAATCCAAAAGTGTGTGATTCTAACTGGTGTTTGTCTATTCAGAACAACTAAGAAAAATAGATTTGCTAAAGGATAGAAAGAGCAAACTTCTGTCACTGGAAACCCTTTCAATCTCAGTATGTTTGGGTTTCTGAAGCTTTCTGGCAGGCAGAGCATGACTGGGACTTATGGCTCCCCACATCTGAACCTTATCAGCATTTCCTTATTAGAATCTGAGAAATGGCCAGGCATGGGGAGGTGATGGGAGAGGCTGGGTCTCAGGGCAGCTTTGTATAGCAAGCTCTACCCCAAAGAAGCAGTTTTCTACAGGAAAAAAACCTTCCCCCACAGCAAGGTTTTGTGCCTAGATGCATCCAGCCATGTCCCAGTGGTTATTTTCCCATCTCGTATTTCTGTTTTGTAGTGGGGATGGCAAAGTACAAAGACGCCAAAATAATGTACAGGTGAGTCAGAAATAAAGAACAAAAACAGGACTCAAATACCTTCCAGGCAAACAAGATGTGTCCATTTATCATAAGCTTGGCACCAGCCAGACCTCCCTTTCACCCCAGAAGAGTGGCTGTCCTACATTTCTCTCTGATACAGCTCTCTGGTGTCACCTTGGCCTCTCAGGAGCACTCAGCCCCATGGGAGGTTTCCCACGTGTGTGCTCAGGGTAGGGGCTGCAGTTCTCAGTCTTGTGTGAAGATTACTGTAATTGTGGTGTCTTGGGCTGTAAGAGGATCATTAGCTCCCCAGTGATCTTAAATGTTTATGGTTCTCATTTCAATTGTTTTCCTAAATACAGGTTGCCCTGGAACTGGAGCATATTGTGGCTCTGAGGAACTGGATACACAGTTTTTCCTTCTGTCACCAGGCAAGAGGAAGTGCTTGGTCAATGGGAACTGCTGGAGGAAATGTGACTATGATGCTTTCTTGTTTTGTGAAGGTATTCCTTTTTAATTCTGTCAAAACAGCTTGAATGAGAATGGTGGGAATTTTTCCTGCATTTCTCACAGATGCAAAGTACTCTCTGCACTGCTGATTCCTCATACCTCTGTAACTTTCTCGTTACTTCTTACCAGAGTTCTTGCCAGATGTGTAAATCAAAAGTGTATCAGACAGCTTATAAATGCTCTGGGACTTCCTGCATTTTCATGCTTTTTCCTTACCCCCTTCTTTCATTGCACCTTTCTCAATGCAGCTCACTGATACGTGCCCATCAATGGCTTTTGTCTTTCACAGAAGACATTATGATTCCATGGGAAAAAAAAAAATTAAAAGATGGTTTTATAGATTTTCAAAGAGGAAGAAAAAACACAAGAAACATGTAAAAGCATAAAGTTAGTTTGGGAATGGGTGAAGCAGGAAGTTCCAGTCTGAGTTCTTTTGGCTTTGGGGAAAGGTCCTTTGGAAAGGATTCCTTAATAGAAAAACCAGTTAAACAGAGATATGTGTGTTTTCCAGTTCAGGTACTAATATGAGATATTATTTAAAAATCCTGATGTGCATCTGTTCTACTCTCCACCCTTACACTTTCTGATCTTCTACTTGTGGAAACTGCTGGATTTTATTTGCCCCATGAAGAGGAATCTTTGCCTTCCCTAGCAAATTAACAGCAGTTTGTGAAGAGATTACTTTTTGGCATTTGTTTGATGACATGATATTAAACCTCAATGGAAAGTGTTGGCCAGCCTACCTCCTTATTTCCTTGGATTGGCCTAAAAAGTAAGGAAGATGTCTCCAGAAGACATCATCTTGCCTAATGTGTTAGGGAAAATGGGAATTTGGATAAACCTTCCCAGCCTGTCACGGTATCAGAAAAGACAAGCTGAATTGATCCTTAGCAGGTTTTACACTCTAAGTAAAGCAAATGAACATATAGAAAGGTTACACCTTTGGATTTACACTCTAAGCAAAGCAAATGAACATATAGAAAGGTTACAGCTTTGGAAATAAAACCTTGTATAATAGTACTACAATTTATTCCCTGAAATGGTTGGTATGGATTTCATTTAAGGGTATTTACTAGTTTAAAACCTCCTGAAAATGGGAAATACCTTTGAAATCAGTGTTTTAATTTTCTGTGCTTTTTCTGAATGCTTTTTATTTAATAAACTACATTTGTAACAACATTACTGAGTTTAACTTGTAAGCCTAAAGACTTACTTTAGTCAGACAAATAAACTAACCTCCAACCAGATGTAGCCTATTATGTCTGAGAGGATTTTCTCCTGTTAATTGAAAATGAACTGGAACTAAGCTAAATTGCTTGAATGTTTAATCTTACCTTGCTACACCAGGGTTACTAGCGGGTGCAAGCACAGACACATTTCTAAACAGAAATAACAAGCTATTTAGTGTTTCAGCTCTGCTAAGTGTTGAGAAGGGCAGTGACCTGTAATACCAGCAAGAGTACGAGCATTTCCAAGTCTCTGCTAAAAAAAAGCTTCTCAAAGCTTACATTTGTTTTTGGCCAAGGGAAATGTTAAAGAAACTACTTGCAAGAAAGCTGATTTCCTTCATCATTAATGTAGAGAGAATTTAATCTTCAGAAAATTGAACTAGTTTGCAGGCAGGAAAATATAGAGGTTATTTTAAGGATCAAGCAGCAGGATAGACTGGATCCCCTGTCCTGAGGGAAAATTGCAGTAGTTGCAGCTGCCTGTGGCATGAAGCCCTTGCTAATCCTCTAGACATGTGCTCCCTGCCTCATCAGGGATGTGCAGCATGTTCAGGCTGGTCCTGCAGATAATTTATGTGGGGGCAATTCCTGTAGGAGACTGAAAGGGGGAAATTGCCCTGCATCCCTGGGGAACCTCTCAGCGCAGAGAAGGCAGGAGGGGTCTTTCAGAGGAGAAAAGGTGTCTGGCAGAGATGGATGGTGATTAGTCCCTGCTCTCAGGAGCAGAGAGGTTGGGAGCTGTGTCCAGCAGAGGCTGCTGGCCAGTGAGGAGGAGAGCTGGGGGGGAGCAGATATCTCCAACTCAGTGAGGAAGAACATACATGTCCACTGGACACATTAACTAAAATCAACACTGCACTTACACAGAGAAGAGCCAGCAGCTCTTTAAACATTCTCTAAAAAACACCAAACACACCTCCTAGTCTCCTCATTATCTTCACTGACAGGCAGTTCCTCCTGTCTTGCAGCACTTCTCAGCCCCTTTTTAACATTCCCTTTTCTTTCTTTTAGGTACAGGTGCTGTTTTGCTCCAGTGCCACAATTAAAATTACCAGATAGAGGCAGTACAAAGGTGCTCTTTGCTCTCTTGCCCGTCAAAGCACAGACATCAAGAACTGGATCCCCAGTCCACTGACATCAATGGGAGCCCTTCCATTCACCTCATGAAGGCTGTGCCAGGCCAAGGAAGAACACAGATGAGAGAAGGCAATTTGGCTGTCACATTTTCTTTTTATCAAGAGCTTTACACAGACAAACTCTTTTTAATGTAACCTCTGCTGCTGAGTTGGAGATTTTTGTCCCTGTGAAGTGATTTTCCACTAATAACTGCAGAGGTTTTTGTGCAATTCCAGGATGGGTCTGAGAATGGAGCAAAGAAACTAGAGTTACATGGGATGTCTGAGGTAATGGATGTTTTTTATTACTTTTTTCTTCATTTGGAGAACTGGAGGGAGAGGAGTAAAACCAGTTTGGAGAACAGCAAGTGGAAAATGAAGGCGATGTTAGCAGGGTGATTGAGCTCCACACAGCATCTTGGCACACTGCAGTGGGGCTGGAGTGGTGGCGGGAGGCAGAGAGCTCAGGGATGGCATTCAGGTGGCAGCTAAAGCACCAGTGTCACTGTGGAGACACAGCACAGGGAAATGAACATCATTTTGGTGGCCTGGGTGGGACAGGAGAGAGGATCCAGCTTTCATTCCCCAGTCTAGAATGGAATGTGTAGAAATGGCTGCTCTCATCACCACCACCTCATTCCTGGCCTTCCTGGGATGTCAGGAAGGAAGAGATCATGCTGGCAAAAGACAACTTAGCAGAGCTAAATACTGGGTAGGGATGTAGAAATGGTCTTCTCAAGTGGCCATAGGGTTTTCACTTAGAAGATGTAATATTTTTAAAAAACAATAGTTTCTCTTTAAATACCAAACAATCTTTCAAAATAATGGCTTGATATTTTCTTCATTGGAACAGGAGCCAAAACATTGTTTTAAGGGCGTGACTCTATCAGCTTTCTAAGGAGGAAATGTATTGAGTGACAGGGAAAATAAAGAATAATGATTTGTCTCCTTCCTTTAACTGGATGTCAGCATGGCAATGGTTGGAAATTCAGGTGAAAGGCTCACATCAAATAAACTTTCTGCCTTCTTCCAGTGGCACCTCAGATATCTTAATATTTGGAGTGTCATCCAGAAGTCAGCTTTATTTTGACAAGGCCGTGTCCCTGGGATGCTTGGGAATCATGGTCAGCCTGTAACAGCTTAATGCATTGTCAGAGAGGTGTGTGAGCAAGGCCTGTGAGTGATGGCCAGAGAGCCATCTGCTCCCTAGGATGTCCTCCAGAGTCAGTGGAATGGAGAAAGAAGGCTGTGCCTGCTTCCCACACACCAGCCTGGCTAAAAGCCAGTGATAGAAGTGGAAGTTTTTTCTTTTATGCATGTACAGTCAGGATACCAGTCACAAAATAAACGTGGGGGGTTTTTACCAAGTACGCCTGACAATAAAACCATGTTATTTAACTCGATATTTAACTAGTTCATGTCATTTTGTCAGTGGAGGTAAGAGCTAATTTACACCACTGAGCCATCCACTGATTCTATCAAAGTTCAGAAAATGTCTTTGAAAAATTCTAGAGTCTAAGAGAAAAACAAAAATAAGAAATATAAAGTTAATTTAGACAGAAAATAATAAACTGTGTTTAGCCATTTTTAGCTTAACTTGCAAAAATTACACCTTGCCCTAGTCTACTCTAATTTGCATGGTCTGCCTGCCAAAAATCCTTGTAAACTGATTGCAGAGTCCTGCTGCCCATTGGACAGCAGAGACTGATACCAGCCCAGAGGCTGTGGAACAGAGCACAGATTGGGGTTGCAGCAACAGGTTTTTCTGTGCTCTATTGTCCCAATATCCCATGAAATTCTGTATCTGTCCACATGGCTATTCAAGTATACCAGAAGCTAATAGAATGATATTATTATGTTCTCTCTCACATTTTGCATGCCAGTAATGGTTGCTTCTTGGTCAGGTTCTTGTTGGGCAGTGTACCCTATTTATTTTTTTTACTCTTCGATTGAAAAACAACAGTAGTGCTTGATGGCACCTAAAATTTTAAAGCTAATCTTTTTTTTTCTGGAAGTCAGTGTGTGGTGTTAAATCCAGTATTTGCAAGTGCTTTTGTTGTTGTTGTTGTAATACCTGAGCTAATTTAACTCATAGTCCCAACTCGTAATTGCATCAGCTTCTGTTGCTGATAGGCTGAAGACAACAAACCCTCAGTTTGGCATACAGGTTGTCAGTAAACAAAGTATCTGTTCAGAAAACCATCAGAATTTGTGGATGAGAGGAAGCAGATGTATCATTAAGCACTAAATGGGTATATCATTTACAGTAGATGTCATGTTTCATTTTGATAAACTGCAAAAAACCCCTTGTGAAAGATGCAGCCCTGTGTATCCACTGCTGAAAGCAGTATTTTGAAAGGTAACATTATGATACTCTGCTGGGCTGGCAAAGCTAAGATTTATTAGAGAATATGATATATGGCCCAAGCATTACCATAAAAGATAATGAAATGTGATCTGATATATGAGCTGGTATCCCATATAAAACGCTCAGAGAAAAGAAGCTATAACAAATACAATCTTCACTTTGTAGGAAAGGCACACATGGAGTGCAGGGGCTTGACTGGGACCATCCAATTGGCATCAGCTGTTTGTGGACTTTGGGATGCTGTAGCCCAATCTTCCTTCGTAAACACTGACTGTCCTTGTAGCTGAAGAACATTGTTACTGTCATTTTTCATAGTTTGTAATGATCAAATACATATTAATGTAAATAAGAAGAGACAGTGAAATATTCTTGAAATGGTTCTGTTGTTGGGAAAAAAATCCTTCTATTTACCTGTCATAGTCTTGTCACTGTGTCTTGAGTGACAATTTACTGCTTTTAATGCATGCATCTCTTTCACCTTTCCCTCATTTTGAACATTTTCCCTCCTTTCTCCTTTCTCTCCTTCCAATTTAATCACATTTCTGATGCCAGTCTGCATAGGATGCTCATCTTCTAAATCACGAGTTAGTTGAAAGGAAATACTTGGAAATGGCATGCTTCTAGGGGCTGTTCTAATTCCTTTCTCTGCAGTCAGTTTTGTTAAGACTCTTTGGTTCGGGTTTCCCAAAATATTTCTCAAAAGCTATATTTTTCTTTCTCTTTCTGAAATCCCTGTCTAGGTATTATAAGCTATTATGCCTCTTCTTTGGGTATTTACACTGTTCCCCTTATTATCCATCTGAAATATGTAAAATGTATGAAGCAAGTGCAAATCATACTACATTACCATCATAATTAATAGTAAAGCTCCTTCTGCACTGGCTGATGATCTGCTGCTGGAAAGGCACAGAAAGACACCACTAAAGTGATGGGTTATGGTTTGCCAGAGTAATTTTGTGTGAATTGTCTATCCCATTTGTTACTCCATAGAAACAGGGTGAATACAGGTAAGAGCACTGAGGCTCTTCTGAAACATTAGAATGATGCTCATTATTAAGACCAGAGCAAATATTTATGATTTGTCATTGCAACTCTGTAAAAAACAAGGATTTATATCAGAAGTACCAAGTACCAGCAAGTTGTTGCTTTATGGAAGAGGCCGTACTCTCCATCTGCTGAAATGTAGCAGTGCAGTGAAGTGTCAGAAAGCAAAGTGACTTTTGCCCACCAAAGCTGGATTTTTATGGAAGACTATTAGGAGAGTGAGGGGGAGTGGCAGCTGTACATACAGCTGTGTAGAATGGCAGGTTTCCAGATGGGTCACAACACCTTCCTAACAGGGAATGAGCCTTGAGGAGAAAAGGCACTGGTCAGTGAAACAAGTGTACCAACAACAACTTCCTGGGATGGTGAATGTTATCTGAAGCTGTTGGCATTCACCAACCTGCCTGTGGAGCTGAGAGAGCTGGACTTGCTGTGCTGATGCTCCTAGCAGGCAGCAGAGGCTGAGCAGAGGAGTGGGTGCTGGCTCATTGCTGCCCTGAACTGCACCTGCAAGGCAGCCACAGCCCCTGAAAAACAGAAAACACTGATTTTTTTTCAATGCCTAATGGCCCTAGCTGACAAAAACTGCTGCCAGAGTGACACAGAAGACAGTGATGAGGACAAGCATGATTGTTAGGGATGGTTTGTATGTGCAGAATTAAAGATGTGGCTCATTTGTACTCATTATGTCAAGAACTACTGGGTCCAGTCTGTGAGCCAACCTCCTTCAGGCCCTCAATTCCCACTGAAGTTCACAGCACAATTAATGATAAATGAACAACTATCAAATTAATTTCATGAAAGCAATCAGAGATCAATAGCAGTACAGTGCAAGTGTTAAACAGTTAACAGCACGTGACTAATTGTGCTCAAAAAACGGGGTGGTTTTGTTCTGCTGACATCTATAAATGGTTAAGCCTTCATTTTCATAGTTTATGATGTCAGATGGATCCCTTGGGAAAGTATTTTCCTTCCGAATGATGTCTCTAATTCTGTGCTGAATGCAATTTACCAACAATTGCAGTGCTTTAAAGCATACAGTAGGCTCCCTTATTTCTGTATCAAGCAACTTGACATTTAAGATAATTTGTTAACTGTAGGAAAAATACATAAACAATGTAATTTTCTTGTAAACAGCTGCCATGTACGACACACAGTATAATTGGTAACCTCTGTTCAAAGCATGAACAATGTGAGAGACTTGTGAATGTGGATGTACAAAAGGAAAAACGCTACCTTAAGCTGCATCTGCACTAGGTGTGCTCATTTGGAAAAGTAAAACAAGCTACAAAGCCTGCTGCTGAAAAAGGTGTTTTTTAGAGAGAAGAAAGAAAAAAAAAAAAGCCACATTTTTCCTAAGGCTTGTTTGCATTCCTTCTGCCAGGACATGGCAGAAGCTGGTGAGCCTGTTGGGCACACATCCCTGTCAGGTGGTGATGGCAGCAGTGCTGGGGTTCTACAGTACAGCTATTTGGGACTCAGACCTCTGCTTCCATGGGGAATATTGGTGCAAAATAACCATTTTTGAATATCAAAATTATTCCCTGTTCACTACAGCTGATCAGTGCCAGAGTCTTGACAGTTTCACAGTGATGGAGGGTGGCAGAGCTTGGGTCTTTCTTCCCAGGAGATTAGCATAGAGGACCCTTAGTTAAGTTCTCAGCAGCTCAGTCTGCTTTTTGTGTGCATTTGTGCTGTTGGAAGAGAAAGAAACCCCTTGTTTCTGGTCACCAAATGTACAAGGATACAACCCTATGCTTCTTAGTGAAGCTGTTCTCACATCCATGGTGAGACCGTACCGCACTGTACACCAACTCACAAAAGCCTTGGTCAAAGAGAAAATATGCTTCACTAAAAGCAACACATTCGAAGAATTTGCTTAGAGATGTATAGTGATAGGATTCTTTCTTAGCAAGAGTTTGGAGGATAAATCATAATTTTAAAAAATTGCTGGATGCTTCAGGAGCTGCACTGCTACAACACATATTCATTAACTGGCTGTAATCATTAGTACTCTGTGGGCTCTGGCTCCTGGGTAAGCTGCTGAGAGAGGAGAGACAGGATTTATCCCTGAGGCACATTGTTCTGAGCGCATCCTTCATCTGGCCAGTGAAAAGATTCATTTTCCTCTCCTATTCACTTTGCTTTCTTGCAGGACTGCCTTTTGTGGAGCCCCTCTCTGTGTAGGCCGAGGCCTCTCCATGGTGATAGCTAGGCTGCCAAAATCCTTCCCCATTCCCGTGCCCTCCCTCATTATAGCAGCTCCCCTTTGTGGATGCTTTTGTCCTCTTTGCTTCTGTTTCTCTGGACTCAGAATCAAATGCTCTGTTTCTCCTGATTCATAGTGGTGGAAGCATGCCTTTCACAGAAAAGATCTGTATCTCTGGTTCCATGAGTTATCTGCTTCTGTACCACAGTCGTCATTCCCAGGTTATATTGTGAATCCTCTATTCAAATTGTGCTTACAGTATATTAAGAGGTACGTGAAACATTTGCAAGCACCTTATCTTTATTTTAAAAGAAAATAAAATTTTATTCCCTCCTCAAGCATGGTCTTTTAGGGGAATAAGGTTTTATGTACTCCTTGTGCATAGTAACAGTGTTGCTAGGGGGCCAGTATTTCTGCAGAACCTCCTTCAGCTGAGGTTTCATCTTAGCGTTTGTCAATGTGTTCAGTGAGAATAAAGCAGAGCAGAGGAGAAAAATAAAACCTCCCCCTCCCCCATTATTCACATAATTTTAAACTTTCTACTGATTCAAGTGCAATAGTAAAAAGGCTTTTGCTCTCCTCACACGTAGACATAGTGCACACCAGATTTGTGGTGAAGTAAATTAAATCAGACCACTTTTTTAATCTTAAAAATATGTGCAAATGGTGTTTTTGTCTTCATGATCAAGCTTAATTACCAAGTGGAAATTAGTGTTTATTTAGCACAGAGAGCAGTAATGGAATAAGTGGTTTTGATTGATAAAAGTTGGTGGTGTTTGAATTTATTTTCCTTCTGTCAGAGCTGAGATTTTGTAGATATTGGGGAGCTTTCCTCACAAGTGACCAAGATACACCCTGCGAGGCCCCATCTAACCAAACACCACTCCACAGGCTTGAATATGTGCTCACCTTCAAATGCCCAAGGATCTGTGTAAAAACAAACTTTTATATATTCAACATACTCAGTCACTGCCATCAGGGAGAAACAAGTGATCACACTGAGTAGTTTTATTTGCAAAGTTAATCACATTTCATTTCTCTTTTAACCCACTCAAATATTATGACTACTCTTTTAAACCATGAAGGTCTGGTCTTCAGGCACATAAAATGAGCATGGGAATCAGATACTGGCACTATTTACAGCAAAGAAAAGGAAGGATAGGAAACCTGCATCCTCACGTTGGTTCTTGAAGGCCACGTGATGTTCCTATAGCAGGAGCTTTACCTGTTTAAGCTGAAAAACATCAGTGTGCTTTTCAGTAAAATCCTGACTGCATCTCAACAGAGATACAATCCAGTTCAACCAAGGTAATTTTCAAAATACAGTCACAACATAGGATTTATTCTTTTGTTTAATTGGTTTAGTAGAAGATAAGATGCTGTTGTTCATAAACATGTTTTGTTTTTCTTTTAAAATCCATTAACTTCTATGAAGGTCTTTAAATATTTATAAGATTTAAATAATCTTTTAAAGCATCCTCGGAGAAGACATAGACTCTTTTATTTAAATAGTTGTTATTTCTCTGGAAAGGGAATTGTTTAAGTACTCAGCCAACAAATCCTCCAGTTTTATCACAATGTTTTTATGCTCAGATTCTGTTTTATGTAAGCAAAGAGGAATGCAACAGAAAAAGTTGTTATATTTGTGTGTAAACTGACTAGTTCCATGATGGGGATATTATGCAGTGATTCTGGAGCTGACTGTAAATTGAAGATACTTTTAAATAAACACCTCAGGAACTCATGTCCCTCTAAATAATTATATTGTAAGGAAAATTTTGCCACAAAATATTACTCATCTTCACCTTTCTTCCTTAGAGTCATCTGAAGTGTTCAGGCTGTTTGCAATATGAGCGTTGAAGAGTAAACAAAATCACCCATGAAAGGAGCCATAAGTTTGTGTGAAAGCCAGAACTGGAAGCAGCTCCAGAGATGAGCAATATCTTCACTTTCCATGGCACCTTTGTGCACAGCTCAAGTGTAGCAAGCATGGTCCACAAAAGCAAAGGTATGCATGTCCAATAATTCACATTTTTGTAGAGACTACCTTATGCCTGACTTCTTGCAGTTGCAGGAGACACTTCACAGAACATATATTCTTACCAGAGGTCCCTTGCACAGCAAAAATCAGGGAATGGGGGGATGCTGGGGATGTCCAGCTGTCTGTCTGTCTCAGATGCTTTTATACCTGGGCCTGCTTAGCACAGGTGAGTGAACAGAGGCTCGTGGGCTGCATTTTTCCTTTAGTTGGCTTTATTTGGTTTGCTCCTTCGTGGAACACTTTGGGTTTCTTTGCTTGTTTGTGCTAACAGCAGAAGTGCCATGTCTCTGTGGAGTTAAATTAAATGCCAGGTTTAGGAAGTCTCTGCAGAACAATTAATCATGCTTTAGAGATATGGCAAAGGCAGTCTCCAGGCTGGTGCAACACAGTTTTCCTGCACGTTTGGTTTGTGTGGAGCCCCTCAACTGAAACCAATATTTATTTCTTGGGCATATCTTGCTGTGAAGCAAATCTGCCTTTTGCAGTTGAGCTCTGTTTTGCCTGCCCACTTTATTGCCCCTGGCAGCCACGGCAATCAGGCACCAGCAGAAATCTCCTCTCTGGGGGGAAAATAATTAACGAGAAGAAGCAGAACCATCCATGCACATGGCTGCACCCTAAAAAGATGTTCACAAAGGTGATTCATAATAATGTTCTTAAAACAAAACGGGCACTCTCTAGCAGTAGCCAAAACCAGTGTAAGCACAGGATATTTTCCAGCATTAGCCAAACCCTGTGGTGATAGCAATAAAAGATGCTCCAGTTTTTTAATCAAGAGACAATATTCTTGCTGGCTGATTGAAGTGTTTTTATTGGAAATAGCCTCCAAAAATAACCTGTCTTGTTAGTACTGTAAATTCTGCAGGCTAAAATCCTTTGATTCTCATTAAATTAACTAATTACTGTCTCACTGGATCGATGGATTTAGGAGCACTGACATAATCTTGCTAGGAAAGGAAAGCTGCCAAATTCCGTGACTTTGCTTAAACCTATTACCCTAGTATCTATGCACTGAAAGAAATTTATCACCATGTAATTAATGGTCTTAGTTGGTTGATTGTCATATCAAAAGGCGGCAAAGATTTAAGGTTTAAGCTAAACAAACAAAAAAAGGCGCCAGAAGAACTGCATATGCAGTTTGCTTATTTAAAGTGGTTTTTTTACAAATATGAAAAAAATATTTATGGGGAAAAAACCAATTCACATAAGGTTCTGCTCAGTACTGAAAGGCAGATGCTGCTCAGGGTGCTCAGCAGCAGCCTTGAGCTGGCTGTGGGCAGCAAAGGCTCTGGGTGAGCTCCAGGAGCTGCTGGAGTGTTGGTGCTGTCTGGCACCTGCCAGCTCTGGACAGCAGGGATTTGCACCTTGGCACTTGTCCCAGGGATGCCTCTGCTTGGCACAGCCAGGGCAACGTCAGGCTGAGGACCCTGTGCACCAGGACAGGACTCAGCCAACACTCGGGACCTTCAGCCCCACAGCTATTTCTTGTGGCACCATTAAAATAACACTTATATGCTTTTATTGCCTAGCTTTGAATGGGCTATTTAGGGTCCTCTCCTAAGTGAGAAATAAAAAAATAGGATTTTATGGTATTAGCGAGCCAATTAATTTCTAAAACGGTTGATCCATAAGGCAGGAGGACTAAATTTTAGAAAGTTAATGGTGTAAATAGGCAAAGCCCTTTCTCAGCTGCAAGCCCTGCATTCTATCCTACTCCTAGCTTAGCTGTCCAAGTGGGTTTATTATGTTTGCTCAGCTTTAATCTATACATGTTTTAACATACTCTAAGCTGTTTTTAATTTTAAACTAAGAAACCCTGGAAAATCTCTTTCAATATAATTAGAATTTTTCCTTTAGTTTGCTGTTTAGCCATTATTTTCTTATTTCTGTTTTTTTTTCTGGTAGATAAATCCTCTTATTCATTTGTTTCAATGAAGCTTGAGTAAAGGTCATTTAAATTGATTCACCTTTCTTATCTCCCTTGTGTTTATTCTATAATCCTGCTTTCCATTGTGTGGAGGAGAATAGCTTTCTTTTCTCTGATTGTTTCTGCTAGAAGAAAAATAGTAACCCTTTATTAAATAAATCTGGGAAAGCTGTGCTCCAAATCCATATTATCACTAGCTTGGGGAAACAAATTATTTCACAAACTTAGAAAAAGAAAACATACAGCACTTTTAGCAGTTTGCTGTTAGATGGCCTGAGCTTACTGCCTCAAGCCTCGTAAGTGAATGAGGGTAATATTTTGGTATAATTTGCAAAAGCAAAAAGAAAATCTCAGGCAGCCAAATTCAATTGTGAAGCCCTGTGGAGGGTGCAGAGCACCAGGGGCCTCAGTGGTGCTGGGTGCTGGGGCACAGAGCCACCCAACCTTTTCCATTAGCCACAGATATTTCCATGTTTAGCAGCATTGTCCAGACTCACCAACTTGTCTCTTAGCATACAACTCATTCTCTGGAGCTATAAGAGGCTTCAGCTTTGAAGGGAATGTTCCTGTTTTGATCCTACCCTGAAACACATGCCTCTTCAGGGGATAGAGCAAGTGTAGACACTCTCCAAAAGACATGATATGAAAATAATAATGAGTGACTACTCAGTTTGCCTTGAAAAATCACCAGAGTCCATACTGCTATTTTCTGTTCACAGTCAGTTGACAAGAATGTCTGTGGGTTCCTGCACCATTTTCTGGCTCTGTTTCAGAGAGATGTGTTTGTTTATTTTTCCTGATCAGGTGTTCTGTAATATAGGACAAATCTTATACGAATAAAATGTGGCATTTTCTAATACTGGAATGTTTAAGGAAACCATACAATAAAGAAAGTAAGAACAACCTAAACCAATCTGTTAACAACATGTTCACATACGTAAGGGTGTATTTTCTCCATTTTAAACAACTAAATCAGAATTGCTTTTTATTTTGTTGCCAAGGTTACTGAATTTTGAATAGTCTCTAGAGGGTGGTAGTTTTAACTCGTTGAATGGCATCATTGTTTAATATTAAGAATATTCTGATAAAAGTCATCTGAGCTATGGAAAATCACTTCCTCCTTCAAAAACACCTAAAATTAAATTGTCACATGGCTGGTAGGGCTGCTCCAGATGCAGTTCAGGTAAGCCTGCAGTGAGCTGGTCAATGCCCAGGAGGGGTTTGAGGCCAAGGGCAGATGTGTCAGACACAGTCACCTGGCACAGCCAAGAGCAGGGACGGTGATCAGGGGAGGAGAAATAATCTTTTAGATTGATATCTCAGGCAGAATACAGGGAATTCAGGGAAGGTACAGAAACTGTCTTCAGGACCACAGCAGTGACAGAGATACAATAAAATCTTACCTCAAAATCATTGAAATAAAAGATGAGGGACCCTGACTGCAGTGCAGAGGCAGCCAACCCCACAGAGCAGAGGAGAAAAAAGCTGACAATAAAGAGAGGAAAAAACACTCAGGACACTTGATCCTCCATTCCAAAACGAGAGATAGATACCAACACAGGGCAGGGTTCTTCCAGAAGCTGCCAGGTCCTAGAAAGGCAGTGGGAATGAGATCTCTAGTCACACTCTAGTAGCCCCAGACTGCATATAAGGGACTCACTGCCATTTTTTTTTCCTTTTCACTGGCTTCTGTAGCCACTTGAGGGAAAATATATTGCAACATTACACGGTCCTTCTGTTGAGGAGGAAAACATTCTATATCCTCTCCCGTGAGAATGGGAGGAAATGTCCTTTTGTGCTGGGGGATAGGAATGCCCTCCTTTGTCTCACCGTGTTGTTCTTTGACTCTCATACATTCACAGGCACTTGACTCTAATGAGTCAAACGAATGCTTTGGCAAAACAGCTGATAAGAAATTCATATTCAGTTTGTGGTATTGAAACACACTGGTTATGCATTTACTGCCACCCACTTGTCCAAACACACCTACAGATATACACATTGAAATGTGTTGACTTTGATATAAGTAATGATAAAGTAATTTGAATTAAATGCTTAATTAAAATATTAAAAAAGTAGACCTGTTTGAATGCTAGAAACAGTTTATCTAGCATATATTAGTTTTAAGTAATATGCATACAGTTTTACTATCATGAAATTATCACTCAAAAAATTGTTTTATACTGCACTGAGGGTACAAATCCCTGCACTGAGGCAGGGAACTGAAAGGTAGCTGGGTTTTTTGGGGTATTTGAGAGGTGTCATTTACAGGAGGGATGCTGCAATATTGCATTTGTATGTGCTTGCTTTTGGGACCAATGGACAGGATTGGGGTAACTCCAGGACATGCAGAGCTCCCTCAAGTTCAGGTGGCCTGAGGGAGTCTGCAGGAACTTCCTCTAAAATTTCAGCTCTGCATCTAATTGTTACTCAAAGCTCATTTAGCTGCTACTTTGTCTTACACCAAAACCTTTTGGTGTCATCAAGTTTGTTACCAACATCCGGAGTGGTCACAGACCACAGTTGTAGAAGAGCAAACCTGATCCTTGCACTGTTTTTCAGCCCACTCTTCTCTGAAATTTGGTCACCAGGCTCTTTGAATCTATGATATTTGTCCTGTCCGGCCTGCCCTGTGCAGCACTCCTGTGGCAGTTGAAATATACACATAATGCAGCACCTGCCCAAGCCCTCTCAAGGCAAAATGCCTTTTAAAAATCTCTAGGAAGACAGACACAAATAAGTTTGAAAGCTCTTTTCCCCCGGTAGCCCAATGATGTAGGTGAGAACTTTTTTTGTTTCATTAGGTTTCAGAATATTGCTTTCTCCTGACTGCTGAGCTTCTGTGAGTTTGGCTGTTGAGTGCTGAGTGCCGCTGCTCTAAACTGGAGCCACACTACTGGGTGCTGCTATAATGACCTTCCTCATGAATATGTATTGCCAGATAAGTGAAGCAGAATAAAAGATTAGAAACTTTTAACACTCAAAACTCTCCAGAGCTTCAGCCCTGGAGATTGGAAAGATATTCTGCTTCTTCAGGAGCAAAGCACTGAGCGAGCTTAGGGAAACTTTGTGGTCCATTGTTGTGGTTTCTTGGCCTCTAACAAAAAAGGTAGAACCCATTTGTTGCTCTGTTAAATATTTTCTGTAGACAAAGCAGTAATGTAAAATGCAGTAAGATTTTTTTACAAAATTAAAAAAAAATTAACCATCAAGGAGTCGTGGACTAATTACCAAGACAAATCTGATTCCAGGATGCACCTGAGTATTACGAGTTTGAATTCATTTCAAAATTAGATCAAATTTAATTCTGCACAAAATGGATAGTATTTGATATAATCATAATGAACATTACTATATACTGTGCAGTGAGGGAACTCAGCTGAGCTTGCCAAAATTCACTCCTGAAATCACCGCCAACACACAAAAAATAGCTTCCCCCCACAGGCACAATATTGAGGAGTTTTAAAAATACATCAGGGTGATTTTAGAGTTATGCTTCAGGAGTACCTATTTAAGTTTAGGAAACTCTGCCATGTTGTTCATTGCCTGGACCAGAGTTCTTTCCAGGATCTCTGATGTTATGACTTTGTGTGGTCATTCAGTGACCATCTGTCACTTATCTTGTTTGGCTCCAAATGCCCTCTGCTCTGCTCATCATGGATTTTATTTTATTTCTTTCCAAAAAGAGAATCATAAAATAAATGTAGCAATTACTGCATTCAGGTCAGGGGGAAAAAATGTCTTTTGTTGCTGTAAATTGTTTATGTTTTCCTAAACTGTTGGTTACAAGCAGCCAACAAAAGGAGAAATCATTTTATAGGTGCCCTTTCACACTAGGATCATTAAATTCAAGTCCACAGTTTCATTATCAGCTTCTATTTTCAGAGAGGTAAAAGTCATCTGCAAAAATTTCCATGTAAAGTTTTAGTACCACAGAGAAGGATTGACTTTGCTGCCTCAAGTTCCTCGACCTTTCTGAGCTCCGTTTGACTGTTTTGTGCCTCTCACAAAACCTACAAATTTCCCCTGAAAACCACATTGTCAGCAAGCCAGCTGCTCTTCTCTCCCTTTCAAGGCTGGCTTAATCCCCTTGCACGGCTCACATCCCAGGATTTGGGCTCCCAGTGCCATCCCAGGGCTCTCTGTGCAAACCCAGGGAGTGCACCCCAACTCCTGCCCCAGGCTCTGTGGATGGCCCCACACCAGGCTGATCACCCCACAGCCCGTTTGTGATGCTACTTCTTTCCTGAACTCCAACCAAATATAGAATTTGGAGGCATAGAGTGTTAAAAATGGCAGCCCTGACTTTTCATCTACTATTTTGACTAAAAAATATCTTCAAATACCTTGGGCATACACTTTGCTTTTTACATCATCTTGTAAATTTCAGGTATAGTAATGCTTCTGTTCATTAACAGCATAGCCGCCTCTTGAATAAATTATATTTAGCATGGTATTAGCATTTCATCAGTAATCAATAATTCCCTTCATCAAGATGGTTCTAAATCTGGGAGGAAATTTACCTTTATGCAGTTGCCCTCATCTTAAAGCAATCTACTAAATCCTACCCTGAGGCAAAACGTCTCAATAAATACCCTAAGTGCAGTGTGTCTTCACCTTGGGGAAATCAGGAACTGACATCTGCCTCAGTGGGATTTTTGAGATTTTGCCCTCAATATTGTGACACCTAAGATCCATAAAACTGAGATTTCTACCTTGCTTTCCCCACATGTTGAAGAGGGAGCAACGTGTTAATACATAAAGAGATTTCTTAATACACGAAGAGCTTTGCTCCAGGTTGAATGGAGCCCTGAGTAACCTGGTCTAGAGGGTGGCATCCCTGCCCATGGCTGGGGAGTTGGAATTAGATGTCCTTTAAGGTGCCTTCCAACCCAGGCAATTCTGGCATTCTGTGTTTTGCAACATTCAGGACCATGTGCAGACAACTGGGTTTGGAAAGCAACATCAGGGGCACCTATGCAGTGCTAACAACTGTCTGATCCACAAAATATTTTATTATACCACCTGCTTTTATTTTTTTTTTCAGCATTTGTGTGCTAATGGAAGTAGTAGCTCCAAGCACTTCTAAACTGCCGTAGAAAAATCCTAGTTTCGTTTTGTATTTGCAAAGTCATTTCCCTAAGATAGAGGGTCTCTGGGTAATGCATGCAAACATATCACTCCTCTACAGATTCCAGGTATTTTTTACCCCTTTATAGTTCCCAAACCATTAGTATTATTGTAATCCTACTATTTTTTAGAGGAAGCCTGTATTTTCTGATGGTTTCAGATTATCACTTCAAAGATTCTAAAACACACAATTAGTATACCCTAGCTGAACTAGTTCTTTTGAATCCATCATTTCTCTAAGAAAACAGAAGAATGAACTCCTGGCTGATGTAGTTGCAACTGATGTGATGCCATTTTACCTTGTGTGATGTTTTACTGTGAGGGTAGTTAGAAGAATCTGAAGGTGCATCTTGTGTGAGGTGTGCTGCTTTTCCTCTGCTATTCTTGAACGCCATGGTGCTTAGCTGTGAAAGTAGGCTTGGAGGAGATAACCCTATCAGTTGTGGGAACATATGAAAAATAAATGCTCTCTGGCAATGCTTTTTGCAATATTTTGATTTCCCAAACTAGCAGCTTCTGTCCTTTTAAGGTCTTGCCATTGTACAGGGCCACACAGCATTTGAGGGCAAAATGGGACCTGACCATTTTTTTTCCAGAAGTCAGTGTGTCTGCCCTAATCAAAGGATTTTCCTCCACCCACCTTGCAGACTATTCTTTAGACTTGCCCTCTCGTATTTTCAGATACCGTCTTCTCATTTCTGCTTGGCCAGAGGTACACATATTTTGCTGGATGTTCTTCCTCTCACCAATGGCTTAAAACCCAAGAGATAGTTAACTTTGTTCTACCAGCTGTCACACTGAGAAACAGAACCTGTCTCAGTGCATCTCTGTGACTTTTCCTGATTTTGTTCAAGGCAGGACCTTGCTCAGGTCACCTGCAATTACCTTTGTGGGAAGTGAGTAAGCAGCAGCAGGATTTCTTTTATTTGTCACCTAAACTCTTGAACTCCCAGGCAGCTGCTACTGAGACTCCTTGGGTGGTGACTCCCCAGAGGAGATTGAGTGGTTTTTAAGAAAAATTATATGCAGAGGTTTACAACTCTGAAGTAATGTGGTAATGGAAGTCTTTATTGGTTTTCTATTGTTTTGCTTGAAACATACTTTCAAAGTGTTTTCTTTTCATTTATCTCTGCTCTGCCAGCTTTAAAATGTTCTCTCTCAGATTTCTGGGAATTATAGCTTAGTGTGGCTTGTTTCTTTTTTTTCCCCTGAGTAAAGGTTTGCACTAAGAATGCTATTTGCTTTCCAATATTAAAATGTGTTGAATCCCTAATTACAGCAATCGGACTAGCACCTTGTCACCAGAGTAAAGGATAAAAACAGCCTTGTGTGAGGCTGCCCTGGTATCTATGCAGTCAAAACCTCATTTTAAGAGAAATGTTGTTCTGTCTACACCATCTTGCCCAAACAGTTCTGGGCAGGGAAAGTGGTGGGAAACATTTTAATGTGTCAAATTAATTTAAGGTGCAGCTTTTCACATGAAAAATCTCTACAGCTCCTAAACTACATGGATTTTGAAATGCATGGACATTTACTTGATTGTTTCCTATTAAGATTAATTTCTTGGAAAGCATGAAGTACAGGCACAATTTCTGAGCAGGAATTCTTAATTTGGAAACAGTTTCTGATTAAAAAACAGCAAAATGTGCTGAGGCTTCCAATCACCACAGTAAAACAATTAATTGCATGGCTAGCAGCTTGAGGCCAGAGTTCTTCCAAGGATTGTTGGAGTTTGTGGGAATAAGAAACTATTTATAAATGTGAATTTGGTGTGTCAGCTATGTCCTTGTGTTTAATAGAAATTGATATTCAAGCAAGCAAGCAACAATCAAGAACATTCCTACAGACACACTGAGACTAACACCAAATCTAAGAGTATAAACTACTCTATGATTGGTTTTTACATCAAAATTATTTTAAGAGTTATTGTCTTTGGAGGTAATTTAGCAAGAAAATAGTTTGGTTTTGGATTTACGGTGTTACATAGAGAATGTCCTTTCAGCATGCACATTGCTCTTACAATTACCTGGGGTCTCAGTACCTGTTGCTTTTGTACACTATTTCCTTAATGTAGGGTCCTCTAGCTGTGCATATTTTGCTACTGTTTTCTTTAATTATCCTATAATCATTTTTCCTTTATTTAAATACCTTGCTAATTCCAGTCCTAGCAGTGGAAGCAAGTTCTACCTAATGGCTTGCAGAGATGAAATGTTTTCTGGTTCGTAATTTGCTATTTATATTTAAAATATATTCAGTGTACTTGATGCCAGTAAGAGTAGTTTGGGGAAACACAGACTTAAGTAGATAACAGGTAAAAACACCTCCCTATCTCTTCTTTAATATATTGAAGAAACTCTGGGCCTGATTCTGACCTCATCTGTGATAATTTAATGTTAGTTAGGCTTAACTGACAGGAGAGGAATTATTTTTCATTTACTAGAAATAACGTGACACCAGAGATTCTTTTATATATATCATGTCTTTACATTTTCTAATACAGGGTAATGATTCTAAGCACCTGCTCAAGAAGTGATTGCTCCTTGTGATGCTTCCCATTATGTTAAAATATCAAGGGGGGAGAAAAAAGTCATTGTTTCCATTTAATAAGCAAGCTTAGAAAGCAAATGCCTGTTAAAATGTGCTTTTAATCTTTGTTCTGTAAACAGGCACACGGCATTATGAAAAGCAAACTTGTATCTGCCAGGATGAGCAGAGTTTACCAGGAATAGCTGCATAGTGGCTGCAGTGACCAGCCCTTTCCCCTCCCCTTTTCTTAAGACCTCACTCATTCCCGTGCAATGAGACAGAATGCAAATGGAGAATGCCAATGCATTCACCTCCTTAGGTTGGATAATAAACCCTATATTCAAGTTTTTTAAAAGTTACCACCATCAGAGAGGAAGCAGAAAATGCAAACTCTACCTGCTTATCACACCAAGCCTTTAATAAGGGTGCTCTCACTTTCAAGATCTGTGGGTTTTGAAAACTTGATCCTGCTGTTACTCTGAAAGACTGAAAGAACAAGATAAAAAATTCAGTCAATTCAGAGTATATACTAATAGTAATATTTTTCTTGACCTTCATGAGCTTTGTAGAGACAATAACATTTTTAAAGTAGAAAACAAGAGAATTATGTGGGAAATAAGGGAATCAGGAAAAATGAAGCAATAATCTCAGGTTTGGCACCCTACTCAGCAGTTCAATATGGGCATGACTTGCTTCATTGTGTAGCTTATATATAGCTTCATTATAAGCAAAAGTACAATTTACTGTAGAATTATTTTCTGGCAGGCCTGTTTTATGCATCATGTACTTTCCTGGCACCTTACAACCATGCTTAACCTGTATAAAATTAACTATATTTATAGGTGGTATCTGAACAAGCCAAACATGATTTCTTTTTTCTCCAGCTTATTTCCTAAATCAGATATAGTAGCTTAACTCAGAAGAGAAGAAACCTGATGAATTTCAGCTTTGGTGAGATGTCTGCAGCCAGCTCAGTTTCTCTCCTGTAATAGGAGAGATCACCCACAGAAGTTTCCTTTGGACTTGAAAGTGAGCCCTATGGCTCAGCTGGGATGTGGCCCATGTCTCAGACTAAAAGGATTTTGTATCAGAGCAGAGTATAAGGACAAATAGCTTTTACTTATAAAAAAAGAAAGAGAGGGTAATTTCGAAGGCATTTTGCCTGCACTGGAACTAATTTTCTGTATAATGCAAAAGATGAATGATAATAATGAAACAAGCAATGCTATTGTAAAGTGGCAAGGTGGGGAAAGTTTTTTGTTGTGTAGGAAATCAGAAATCTTATCTGTTGTCAAAGCAAATGTGCATTTGTCCTGTGGAATTATGCCTTCAGGTGGTAGTTAACCATCCCAGTGCTCAGTAATTACTCTTTGGCTTATTTATCAGAATGATTGTTACTGCCAGCATTTGAAGCGTTCTGTGTAAAAGAAATTCACATGTAGTTCACCTTCAATCTTCTGTGCCATCTATTAGCTGGAATTTCTTAACACCATAGACTCTCCTCTTCAGGACACATATTGCCCTGAAGAATAAATAAATAGATAATTTTAATTTTTTTCAGGATAAATATTTATCCTGAAATAGAAGCTGTCTTACCTACATCAAATAATGAAATATTTCCATCAAGATACAATACAGGGTCCTGGTTCGGCTAAATTTTCATTTCAGTTCAAGTCAGACATCTAATTCATGAAGTATCCATTTACACTTAGAAAGAGAGACATGGAGTACACAAAATTTTCAATTAGAGGCCATTATGTACAGCTTAGAACAATCATATTTGGTTGTTCTTTATGATTGTTATATAATATAATCTTTTAGGGGGAAAAAGCAACAAAACAAAACTGTTTCTTTTTTTAAATCACTTTTACGCAGATAGTATTCTTATAGGGTGCTTGTTAAAAAGTAAATAAAATTTTGAGGGTGTGGGAGGAGAGTATCTCAAACAAAATTAACGACAAAGATGTGAGAGTTTAAATGTCACACTTCTCAATGAAGTCAGCCTTAGAAAGTCACAGGGGAAAGATACAGCCTTGCAGTCCGTTGTGTCAATACGGGGTGGCGCGGCTGATAAAGGGAGGGTTCTCTGGCTGCCCGTGCTCACAGATCACTGCCCCTCACATGAAATGCTTCCCCCAGCCTCTCCCTGCAGAGCCCTGGTGATGGCACTGCAGTCTGAGAGAGCTGCTGTGCAGGATAAGGAGAGCTGGCAATTCATTACCATTTAATGACCTTCCAGAGTGGGAGCTCATCTCAATAGCATATTAAAGCAATCCATTCAGGTATAACAGAATGGATAGGCCAAACTAGATCAAAAATCCCTGAGCCATGCACTATTTATTGCCAATTGAAAGATAAGTTTCACAGGAGAAGCTACTGTATATTTGCCTTCTGGTATAAAACTATTTTTAAATCTCCAAAGATATATTTAAAAACTCCTTCAAAGCCACCTGTCACTCTAAGGTCTGTGGGAAGAATGGACTTCTAGCTCAAATATTCAAACATGCTGTGGATAGCATTAATTCTTAGTGTAACATTTCAGAATTTCATATATTAAATTTTTATAGAAGTATAGATATATACATATAAGAGATCTAGATAGATATATACATATAGGAGATGCAGATAGATAGATAGATATAGACACGGTCATGGCAAGAGGACTTGTTGATAATAAATTTAAGAAAATTGGGGGACATTTCCCAAAGCAACAAGTAAACAATTCTCTACCTTATTTATGAGTATTCTTTGCTCATAAATAGACATGAGACATTTTTTGGACATATACCACCTTCTTATTATCACCTTGGGAAAGCAATAGTTAAATTTAGGATCTGAAGCTATGGTCAGAGGTGAGCAATTAGTCAGGGACAAATAGGCATGTATTAACATAATCCCAATATTTGCTAAAAAAGAAGGAAAGCATTTGTGCTGTCTCCAGGAACAAGAGAAAGAACAAATTGCACAGCAGCACTGGTGGCTGTGCTTATTCACTTGCATGCAGCTCTATGCAAACCGACCTTCACCTTAGTTCAGAAAAATTATGTATCTGCAAAACACTGTATAGAACTTTCCTGTGTTGCTTCAGCTGAGCCTGCTGCTGGAGATGAGTAACAGAATTTAAAACCAGCTTTTGCATATCTAGTCATTATAAGGAGAACTATAGAGCATTATTTGAATTTGATTTTTTCCTGAAACAAAACAGAGCTTTCTCTCTCATTATATTTTAAAAAATAATTCTGCAGGTCTTTTAAAATGCCTTTAGAATTTAAGCACTAAATGACTGGGTGGTATAGGGAAGAACAGGTTGATTAAATGCAGAAATGTGTAGGAATGAATGTCGAAATCCATATTTGTTACAGCTTATATTTTGGGAGACATCCTGCAATTTGCCCATATTGTGTTTGAATGAATAGTCTTAAGGTATAGCATAAATTTTAGAAAAATGTAGTAGAAAGCTTTCTTCATACAAATTCCCAGCACTTTTAGGCAACACTGCTATCTACTGGGACGCTTGTTCAAACCATATTGAAGCCCTCAGAAATGTCAGAGAATAAAACTGTTGCAGCACAAACTTGGCAACAAGTCCAAGACAGTGCCTGGATGGGTGAGAGCCTGACCCCACAGAGAACTGTGTACCAGAACCCCTACTGCAAAGTTGTGCAAAAAATCAATCCTTGCCCTTGTAGCCAACCAACAGCTAAAAAACTGCTTGAAGGCAATGGGAACAAAGACTTTGAAGGAAGGGGGTTTTCCATGTTCTCCCAACAGTGGTAGGTGACTGGGCCAGCACAAGGGCACAATCAGTGATAAAAGTTGTAAAACTTGTCTGAACTGAAAAACCAATATGCTCATGGGTTTTGGGTGAAATGAAATCATTTCAACAGCAGAGCCAGGTTTGGTATATCTAGGAGGTAATTCAGTCTTTCTAGGAGGTAATTTTTTCTGCAAGCCCAAACTTGCTCAAGATACTTGTGGTGTGATTGTTTTGTAAAAATCATAGTGACCTGCAGAATCAAATCCACTGTTATGAAAAGCTGGACATCTTTTCAACATACCACCTAACAAGTGCTTTCAGAATAATTGCATTCACTTTATAGAAAATCATAAAAGCTGGAAGCGTTAAAAGTGGGACCCTTTAAAGAGAATATTGATTAAAATGAAAGCTACAAATCCTGTAAAGTAAAAGTATGCTGGACATGCTTAAAAGCTCTTTAAACTGTAAACTTAATCTAACTTAAGAGAGGGAGGCCTTGTTCACTTTCATTTGGGGTTGGGAAGCAGAATGGGCTTGAGCTGCAGTACTTGCACATACATTTTCAATTACTCTAGTGAGTAAACAGTAGTACTAGACTGTCTGTATCAAATTACCTGCAAAACAGTGGATATAAAAGCAGCATTCTCTTGCCTAGGTGGTTATATCTCTTGAAACAAAGACTTATTTGATGTATATGTGAAGAATTCCAGCGGTTGTCTTTTTGATGTCGAGTATGAAAGGGAATACACCTCATTAAATGGCACATCAAAAGGATGAAAATGCAACCATTAATCTATGTTTTATGACATTCTCCTAACAATGTATTGTAGAAATCTATATTGCATCAAATAGCAGAAAGGTCCTGAAAAAATCCTTGACTGGTAGAAGGACTCTTCATACTTTTCATTTCCTCTGTCTTTTAAATTTCCCAAGCCCTCTATTTTATACCTGAGGATAGCCATACTCATCCTCTTCTCACTGGTGCAATTTTAAAGTCTGTGCAACAAAGGCAAGGTTAGAGGTGTAAATTATAAACACCTATCCACTGTGTTTAAATCCCTCATCTTGGCAATAAATTGCTGCATTTAATCTATTTGACTCTCTGAGCATACTGAGCTGTTGATGCAGTGTGCATACCCAGCCCTAAGTTAAAGCAGGCTAATTTCTTCTCTGACTCACCCACCTCCTCCTTCTAATGAGGAGGAGGAACGTCTTCATGTCTGGTGGCACCACCCCAGTGTCAGATTTAAATTGCATTAGATATTGTTTCTAACCAGTGAGGAAATCCACAGCTGGCAAGTAGGGCAGGTCTCCATCCTCACTAGCAAGAGAGAAATGAGCTGCAGCTTTGGGTCAAGTTCTCCAGCCCCGGCTTTTGCAAGAAGTGGTGTAGCTGTGGGCAATTCAGCTGACAGGACTAAGCCTGTAGCCCTCAGCTGGTCCCCTCTGCTGTTGGGGAAAGGAAAAGGAGTTATCTGAAGCATGAAGGTATTTGGAAAAAATCTACCAAAACAGGGAAGAATTCCCCCCAGGTAATACCAATTAAAACTCTGAGTTAATACAGTGCTGCATCCCTCAGCTGCTTTCTTTGCTCCATCTCTGAGTCAGGTCCAGATGAGACACTGGAGAACCTCACTCCCTTGTGCCAACCTGTTGCGTCTGCCCACAGGTATCCAACCTCCTTTGCAGTATCTGAGCATGGCAGTGCCTGCAGAACATCAGCTTGTGTGGGGTTTGTTCTTAAAGAAAGCCCCTATTCATTGAGGGGTTGCTCTTCAAAGTTCAAAAATAGGATTATATTTTCCTATGGTTCAGTACACTACAGCAAATAAAACTTCCCTGAATATTTTATTGATGAGTTTTCTGACAAAGATTTTCACTTAAACAGAAGATGAAAACAAATATTGCAGGAAGTTCACAGAAGATTTCTCTTTCTCTAACCTGTAAATGAGAATATTAAGACTGGAAATAAGTTTCCACAGAACAATATTTATCCAATAACAGTAATGTTACCTAATTATGATATTAAAACCAATCAATATAGTTGTAAATAAACATGTAGATGTTCATTAGACTGCAGAAGATACTATTTTGAAAATATTTTCTTTCTAGCTACTGAAAGTAAATACAGTGATGGAAAACCAGTCTTAAATATGTGTTGCCATAGGGGAATTAGAGAATTTAAGGTTTTGGGCTGCAGGATTTGTCAAAGCAAATTTTGTCATTTAGAAATACTCCTGTATTACCTACTTACAGGGACATACATCATTCAGTTGTGAAACAAAAGCGATGTCATATGATTTAACAGGATAATTAGCTATCCATATATCCATTATCAGATGCCAAGAATAATCATGCAATATTTCTGAGATACCTGTCACAGCTGAAAACTTACAAAGAAAAATGTTAGTAATTCTGACTGAAGGACAAATTCAACATTTCTCTAGTCTTTAAATGAGCTTTTGAAGAAGCAAAACACAGTTTTCTATGTAATATATGCTTTTGATAGCAGTCATTCACATATGCTTACTACAAACGCAAAAAGTATTTGGCAAGAGGGATTGTGATGTTTGAAAAATCTGCTCTGTTTGTAGATGAGACCAAATGTACAGGTGAAAGACCTGACTAGAGGGCATCAAGGTCTTTCCAGGCTCACGTGAGCTCCTCCTGGTGAGCCTGGGGTTGCTTGACACTGAACTGTCCCCAAAACACAGAGATTCCCTTCCCTCATGCTTTCAGGGTTTTACTTCCCAGCAGGTAACTGCAGCCCTGTAATCTTGTCTTCTGTGTTGAATTTGACACAAAATAGGGTCCTGTGCTGTGTTTAAACCTGCAGCTGTCTGCACACCCCCACAGAGCAGTGGGGTGGCAGGAGGGATGTCTAGAGATGAAAAGAAAGATTTGCATTGTCAAGGATCCAGAGGATCCTTTTGTGATTAAAAAAGGGCAAAATAAAGATAAGGGATATCCTCAAAATGATGGACTTTTGTGAGAAATGGAATCCCAGGGCAACAACTCAAGAATCACAGTGGCAACGCTTCCAGATCTGTCAAGGGTTGGTCACCTGGCCAAATGTTCAACTATTTTTGGAACCTCGAAGTATTAATTGTATTAATTGATTGTGGGGACATAATACAAGTGGGTTTTTCTTTCCTTGCTAGGCTGGCGATGAGAGGTGACTTCCTGTTTTTAATCTGGCAGGGCACAGGCAGAGGGGTCTGTCCCAGCGCTGTCCTCAGGTGTGCTTCACACACAAGCATCCCAGGAAGCTTTCTCTAGCAGTCAGCAAGTCAGAAGAGCATCTTTTGCCAGGGCAGTGGACATGGGTTCAGGTCTCAGCAGTTTTCCACACAAGCCTCAGTGCTCTGTGAAGCAGACCCTCACTCCTCATGCAGAAAAATGAGTTGACTTAAACCCTGACATATGTACATGTAATGGCAATTTTGCTTATTAAGCTCAAGCTGAATTCCTTCTACACTGCTTTGGTAGAGCATTTGATGTGAAATCATGAGTGCAGGGTTGCAGTAGCTCCTCTATGAACCCACTGCTTTGTATGTGAACTGTTGCTTCTCTCACTATAGCAGCAAATGTGAGCTACCAATTGCCCCGTGCCTCGAGCCATGTCCAGCCCTTGCAGCTTGCTCTAGCTTTGCTCCTGCTGCAACCCCCCCGACACTGTTTATTTGCATTCAAAAGCCATGCATATCAGATTATGCATCTAAACAGGGTTTGACTCAACTAAGACCTGTTTGAAAGCCTAGGAGAAGTGAGAAGGAGATTCTTCCCAGTAGCACTTCACAGGCAGGGAAAGATAAGCTTTAATATCCTCTGCCTAGGTTTCACAAAGGTGAGATTTTGTCTGCCATCACCATAAACTGCTCCCAATCTTTCTCTCTCCCCCACGCAGCAAATAGCACAAACAGTAATATAGCTGTCAACAAACCAGCTGAATCAAAACAGAATTTTTCTGAGTCACTTCTTAAATAATGGCAATTAAAGAGAAAAGAGTACTTCAAAGTTTGTACTCAGACTTTTCAGCATTCAGCTAGGAAAACATCTCTGAACATTCCCTCTTTTCTCTCAGGCTTTTCTCCCTTTACTCTGAAGGTCAAAGGTTTAATTTGTATGCTCGTCGCTCTCTTTCACTTTCCAACATATCCTTAATTGAAATTTGACACATATACCCATTAGCTGAATTTATTCTTTTTCCATGCTTCATTAACAATGCTCTTTGCTGTATTACGACGCTAATGCTCATCATAAAAAGCTCTCCTATGCAGTGTGGCTCACAATGGATGGTGATTGACGGTGCCACAGGTAACATGGAATCTAGGAGGTATAACTTGAGGTGCTGAAGTTGCAAGCTGTGGCAGCAGTCTCAACAGCTACGGACAGATCCTGACTTTGCAAGGTCTCTTAGAGGGTGTAAAATGTCAATAACTTCTCTGATGCTGCAGCATAAGCCCAGCTGAAGCAGAATCCATCCACACCTGTGTTCTGTGAACCCAAGTCTGCCACCACGAACTTCTGCCTGAACTAGGTCGTAATCTACATTATTCACCTGAAATATTGAATATAATTTTCACTGCTAAATTGTCTACAATTGGGTCTTGTAACTAGAGAATGAAACTCAAAACCATAAATGCAAATGAGCTTTTCATTTAAAACTGCAATTTCCTTTCTGATGTACTGTACCTCTTGTCCATGAAGTTCTGGTTTTTTCGGAAAATGACATTTTCCTATGGTGTATAAGTTTCACTGGGTTGTCATGGAAACTGGCTCTCTTTCTTTCTTTCTTTCTCTTTGTCTCCAAGTCTTTCACCTTGAGAGTAAAATGGTTGTCATTTACAGCGCATAATTTTGCAGGTTAAACTTTCTATGATCACTCAGATAGTGAAATACCATCCCAGAGCTCAGGGAGAGGGGAAGGTATTTCCAAAGGGGTCAGTCAAATCCTTCGGTGTCCTTTACCCCCACTTTAGCAGCAGCTAAAGGATGTGAGTGGAAGGCATGGGGTGTGCCCCAGGCTCTGTGCTTTGGGCCATGCCTACACGCTGTGGCAAGCAGGCACTGGCTTCTCCTGCCCTTGCTCCAGCAGGGGATGTGCTGGGCTACCCCTGCTCCAGGAGCCTGGGCTTGATGGCCCTCAGCAAACCCACACATCCTCCCAGGAGCCAGCCTGGCCTCTGGACACAGGGAAGGTTGTCCTGAGGGAGGAAAAGGTGACTGCTTGCCATAGTGACCCTGAGGGCTGAGGGAGGGAGCACAGGGAGCCTCAGAGAGCAGAGAAATGCCTTTGTAACCCAGGAAACTGGGCTTGGTTCTATTTAATGGTGGCTGAGGTGAAAGCAAACTCTTGCAAGGCAAGGAGAGAGCATCGTTTCAGGAAATAAAACATTGTTTGGATTTTCTGGATAATCAGTCCAGCCAAAGGAGCATAGCAGAGGAAATGGGGCTGGAGGAGCTCAGGGCTTGTTCTTTTGTTCAAATCTTTAGAACTTTCCCCTGGCCTAAGACTGGTTAGGTTTAGTCTCCATGCAGGGCTCATGTGTCACGAGCTGTATCCTGCAAGGAAAATCTCCATAAGCCCAGGCACCAGCATTGAGTGGATGCTGTTGCAGTGACTGCACTCGAGGGATCAGGAATAGTGACAGTGTGCACACCCATGGGTGCCTGCTATGGCCCCATGACACAGTTACATCAGCAAGTCTAGAATATGATGCCCTAAATCCAGGAGCCAAAGCCATTCTCAATCTTCCATCCATTTAGGTAGATTCTTCACCCATAGAACCTGAAATATGTGAAAGAAACATTTGTCTGTATAGAAAGGGTCTTAGGGAAACAGCACAAGCAAAAGGCCTGCTGCTTTTTATGGCCAACCTGAAACGATAAAAAATGGCAATCCTCACTGAGCTTTTAGCCAGAGGAGGCTGAGATGAGTTGGGGTAAATTTTGGATAATCATCTGAATCTCTGAATGCTGCCAGCATTGTCTGAGGTTTACCAACCACTTGCTTTGACCCCTGCAAACCAATTAGCTAATGTGTTTAAATGCTTGAGGAATGATTAGCCAGGTGGAGTCATTTTAGTAGCACATATTTAGCAAGGAGAAAAATGGATGCTTAAAAGGAGGCTTTTTATCAGATGAATGCTTGAAAGCTAAAAGTAGTAGGAAAAAAAGATTCATTGGGTGTTTTTCTTTTTTACACTACCAATTTCACCTATGGGCACTTTATATTCTGTGTTAGAATATTGAGGCCAACAGAGGAATTTTTTTTTCAGCTTTTAATGAATAGCACTGCTGTGTGACACAGGATGTGAAAAGAAGGGCTTTGAGAAAAGCTTTGCAGGAGCACTACTTTGCATTTTTACCTGAAGAAGCACGTGATAGGTTTTCCAGCTGTTTCCTACAGATGTTGTACATATGCTTAAAGGTCAGTGTTCTTTTGAGAGCATCTGTAGCCCCACTTACATTTAGATAAAAAACAAACAGTGCCAAGAAAAAGTGCTTTAAATAAATAACGTTACAAAAACAAAATGTTTAATCAGCAGATGAGGAATGAAAATCATACCTCTGAAGGAAAACTGAGTAATATTTTGACTGCTCTCTCAGATTTAGAATGCTGGGGCTGGTTCCACGGGAAAAGACCTTGGAGGTGGCACATTAGGATAAGGAGAAGCTGCACTGCCATGTGGTTCTTGCTCCTCCAGCCACCCTGTCACTAACAGAGTTATATCTAAGTGTGTTGCCTGGCAAGGATGAGTTCATGGCCCCATGCAGCCTGCTCCAAAGAAACAATCAACCTTGTAAGCTACCATGACATGGGAAAATAATCACTCTCTCAGAAGAACAATGAGACTTTGAGATATCAAATTTTGAGATTGCTATGATGTTTGGGGGAGGTGGGGTGGGAGGGGAGTAGACAGGAGAGAAAGAAAACAGATTGGGATTATTGAATCTCTGAGAAACCTAGAATGCAAAAGGTGCTCGATTCAGTGCTGGTTCCTTTAGGGAAGGAGAAATACAGCATAGTCTGGCTCTAACGTACTGTCTGCTCTGAGAATTACTACAGATGATTACAAATAATTTATAGGTTTCACTGTGGAATTTTTTTTAATTATGAATTTTGTCCTCTAATTGATAGCAGTATCTTTTAAAACACATAATTACATAAATCTGGATGGTAAGACTTTCAAATTTAGATATTTGAGTTAGCAACAAATAGTTCTTCAGGTTGGCCTCCAAATGACCTCCAAGAAAATTGGTGAGGAAGGTTATAGTTTTAGTGGTCCCAGTTTAATTGCTGAAAACTAAATTGCAACTCACTGGAATTTGCCTGGGCATATTTGATCCTCATATTCTGATGCAGTCTATGTGGATTTTCATCAGGAAACTAAATGCAGTTTTCCTTGAACCTCTGTGTCTGCCTGTGATCTCTGATCCGATCACCTACAGACCAGCACAGGAACAGCTGGTACAAAGACAAAACCGAGCAAGTGATGGTGCTTTTGTAATAGCCCCTTACCCACCTGGCAGTTTATGAGAGGTTTCATCGATGTATTTACTTCAGGTATTTATTCAAATACTAGGGGTACATTAGCAAGCTGTTGTAGTACTTAAAGGTATCTATCAGCTGCGTCTAAGGAAAGTGAACATAATTACCATTTCTTTCTTTATGGCGTCTTATTACAAGAAAGAAGCACAAAGTGTCCTGAGTTCTGTTGCAGAATACAAATTCTTCTCAATATCCTGGTGAGTTAGTCAGAAATGTTTTATAATTCCAGTCTCTCTATGCGCCCCTTAAACATTTTCAGGAATGTTTTTCTTCCCTAATGAAGATATCTAGTTCTCTTTAAAGGCTCCTGCTCTTTAGATTAAGTACATTAATTTTTCTGCCCAAATTTGTGCACCTATGCACAGACTTGTCTGACCATCATATCTAGGTTATGCTTACAGCCAGCTTTCTACAGGCTCAGGGTGACTTTGGCTTTGTCCCTTCCCCTCTCTCACGCAGAGATTCAGGTTGCCCAGGCTTCTTGTCACCCTACTGTATTTGCAATACAACTTTCCTTCCTGGATATGTTGGTACAGAAAAATGAGGCCATCCTCTTAGCTAAGATTCTTCAAAACTAGTAGGATATCAATAAAGGAACAAACCGCTGTGTATTGCTCCAAGGGGGGCTAATTGACAAGAATTCTGCATTTGAATTCTGGTGCCCCCTCAGGCTGTGTTGCTTTGTTTTGCCTTTCAAAACAACAACAACAACAAACCACAAGCAAGCTCCCCTCCCCCAGATGAACCAGCTGCATTTGTGTATTAGTGGAGTTTTCCGCAGTCCCCCCTTCACTGAGTTGAAGGATGAGGGCATGAGGAGCAGGGGGTGCATCTTACCAGCACAGAGAGATCACTCATGTTGCTGATCTGCTGCTGCCCCAGCGGGGCTGCATCTCTTGATAAAAGTGAATGGAAAGCCGTTTCACACAATTACTATGAGCTGGAAAAAAAAAAAAAAAAAAAAAAGGATCTTAGACTGGGAGTGAAGTCATAAAATGTCTGAACCTTCTAGTAGTCATAAAGAAAAGCAGCTAAATGCAGTCAGCCAAGAGCAGAGAGTAAAAAGGACACTGAATGTCATGCAAATGCCTGTGGTTTCGCAATGTATCCCATATGGAGAAGCATTCTTTCAGGTTTTAAGACAAGACAATTTAGGGAAAATGCTGTAAAGTTTCCTATTAACTTCTGACTTTAAAATACATATTCAAAGGAACAGGGAGTAATCACTGGACAGAGGAAATCTTCATAGCTACTTCTGGGTCATCATTTCTCAGAGAAATCCAGCAAAATAGGAAACTTGACTGAGTTTGCGGACACTGGTGTTCTAGTGCAGAAGCTGCTGCCAGCTCTTTGGTACCCTGAAGCAAACTGGAGCTTCAGTCTGCTGAAGAATGAGGGCAGGGTACTGGGGTAGCAGAGCTCCCTTTGTCTGCTGCATTGATCCGGAACTTCCATCGGGGGAAAGGAAATTGGGTGACCATTCCTTTAGGCTACCTGCAGACCATATTAACCGGTCTGGTTCACATGAAGCACAGTAAACACTGTGCTGATAACTGCCAAAGACACTGCACTGGTTTCTGCTGTTCCTCCATACTGAGCTGCAACATCCCAGGATGAAAGGATAAATGAATGGAAACATTAGCTCTGCTATCAACCCCATGTACAGGGTGATAAATTTTCAATGAGAAGGCACTGTCCATTTGCAAAATTACCTTGACTTGTATTTTAAAACTGCACTCTAGTTGCACAGTTGTAATTCTTGGTGGCTTTCCCTGCTAGAGCACCTCTCTGTGGGCATGGTGAGTTAATAAACCATAAAACAAAGGTTTAATTACAGGTGGAAAAAAAGGTTGGCTATGATTGGAAGGCTTATACATCTAATGTGTTCATTTTGGTGTTGTCCACGTACTGTTGTTCCTACAACTCCCTCCACCTTAATTCAGTTGTGTTTGTAGACTTAGGCAGTGCTGCCCAGGCCACTGGGTTTATCTTCACTCCAAATCAACCCCAAATCTATTCCCAGTTTTGATCCCTGTAAATTGATGCTGGAAGCTCTCCTCTTGTCAACACACAGTATTTGATCCATACCAGTATTACTGTAATCCTGACTCTCTACATATGTAGATGGGGAAAATGGAATATACCCATTGTAATTCCATAAATAACAGTAAATGTTCATTTTCCCTCAGTGTTTAGAAGGCTTTTGGAAGTGTTTTGTTTACTGCATTTGAAAACATTTTGAATATGATAAGAAGTGACTTTGCAATAATAATTCCAAGCCTCAAAGTTCTTGCTAAATACTCAGTGCAAGGATAAAACAGTGACTGAAATTATTGTTATTTGATTACCTCTAGCTCCCTTTTTAGGGTTACACAGCAGTTTAGCAGAAGTGTTCCCCTTCTGCTAATAAACAGTTAAGACATTTGCTTGGGGTGTAGGCAAGGGACCTTTGGGACTCCTCTGGGAACGAGGCAAGGCACAAAAGCTATGCCACAGCAGCTGACAAGCCAGGACTGTACATGCTTAAACAAGTTGGACTTATTAGAAGAGAAATGTAAGCTCCTTTCCTGTGACTTGTACTGCACAGACAGAGCCCTGTGGTGATTACATGGTGTGCCAGTGTACCTTGTCTCCTCCAGCAAAAGGAAACAGGTCAGCAGAACCAGTGGCACCAAAGCAGTGTGTGCAGCCTCCTCAGCTGGAATTCACCTGCAGATTGCTTGAACTTTAGGCTCAGGGCAGACAGGCTCTCACCACAGTGTAAGGAAAGGTGGATCTGAGATACTTCCCAGCAAAATTCCAAGCAGCTACCTGCCAGTTTGTAGCGCTTTACTGACTGTGACATTCTTGGCTATTGCTCACAAAAGAAAACAACTTGCTCTGTCTTTTTTTTACTACCCATAGCCCACAGCTATGGACAATGAAATGTAAGGGCATAGTTATGGAGATATTTATTTGGTCTTCATCTCAAATGAAGTAACAAATATTTGAATTTTATTACACCCCTGCTTTTAATACTCAAAGGCAATCACATATGTAGTTTGTAATAGATAAGGAGAAAGCCAGTGGATATTCTTGTATTATGACATTGAGAAACCACAGCAAGGCACAGGAGTGAAAATGGAGTGATGACATGAAAGCAGGAAATAATATGAAGGTGCAAACTAGTAGATAAAGGAAAAACAGATTGGTCAGTCGCTAAAAGCCAGCTAAGATATGATAATTTGAGTGGGAAAGGAGACTTTGATGATCTCTTAATTAAAAAAAAAATAATTTTCTTTATATGGCAAAAACTGATAAGATAAGAGGGAAAGGAAATTTTAAGAGTACTATTTAGATTTTTGTTGCAACATTTTATATATATATATATATATAATCCTCCTAATTCTCCTCTTCTAACTGCTTATAGAGTAATTATGATAACTAAAGATCCCTGTCTTTGATAGCCTTGAGATAACGAAAACAGTCATATTTAGTTGGATCTATTTTCTATCAAGCCCAGCAGAAATGTTGGTGCTTTCTGGATGGCCCCCCCACTAAAGGCAGAGACTTTTGTTATGCTGAAAGAGTTCATGGTTGCTGTCAAATGGATCTTCATATAGAAGCAGAGTTCACTGAGGCTGATGAGCATGCTGGCTGCCTGTCAGTCATGCTAAAACAGAAAAGGCCATTCTGCTCCTAGGATGGCTGTGACAGGTTAAACAAAAGGAGCTACTCACTAAGGTATGAGACCTTTGCAGGCATCGACTTGGGGTTTGGAGTGCCGGGTGCTCCCAGTCACATAAGGAGAACAAGGTCCATTTTTCTTCTCTGAACTAGTTTCTGATGCCAGGGGCTGATAATCACACCTGTAGAAAATGCAGCTGAGAGGTGCCTGGGTGTGCAGTGTTGAGAAGTGGCACAGAGCCCTTCAGGCTGATGAAGAGTGGGCTGCAGTAAAGCACCAGCCAGGCCCTGGAGGCTGGAGCTGCGCGGGATGGGGAGTCAGGGTCACAACTGCACTATTGATGTACTCCTGACAGGGGCCATCTAAAATGCTTTGGAAACAGGGAGACATTAAGGAAGGCTATGTCTGAAATAATAATGAGATATATAGTGTGGTATATCGTTTATATATATTTATAAAGTGTGGGAATAGTGAAAGTGTGTGAGCAGAGAAAACAATTGGGATCATCAGAGTAAAAGGAGACCAACCAGAAGTTTCCTTAGGAAGCTGTCCTATGAGGATTTCTTTATACCCTCCAATGACAAAGTGGAGTCCAGCTGCTTAGTTACCTCTTATGATATGGATGCAAACCATTCCTAATCCTTTCCTATTTGACCTGGCACTTTTATTTCTCATGTTTAAGCAGATAATACATCAGAATTTCTGTATTATTACTATTATTATTGTTACCAAGACTTCAAATTCCTTGGCAATGAAAGAAATATTTGCCACCACCCAGAAAGTCATCCTTACCTTGCAGAATTAGTCCCTCTGTTAATTGCTAAGAGTCAGAAGGTTGCAGAAGTTAACTACTAATGCTTTCTCAGTCTGCTTAATCAGGAAAGGGTCATATTACAGCTGAAATAAGATGTCCTTCTCATTAAGGCAATAAATTTCAGACTCAGATTAAACTATTGATCCGGGCCCATATTTGTCACAGAGGGCAAATCAATTAAAATTTCTGTTACCCACCAGTAAATGAGATAATTATTTGTTCTCCAGACCTTTTTGTATTTGCCAATTAACCCATGTTTATTTAGCCTACAAGCTCTTGAGGAGAATGCCTGTGCTTAGCCTGAGCACATCTATGATGTTGGGGCCTTTGTGCCATTCAAGATTAAACCATAGTTAATGCTTTTAGAATGTGCCAGACAGCAGCAGAATATTTGAGCAAAGCTAATATCTTCAGCTATTCCTCATTATAAGAGCCAAAGAATAGAAATCATGCTAATTATGGGGAAAAGCAAATCAGAAATAAAGGTAATATTCTACTGATGACTCATGTCAGTGCTCTAGATTATAACTGCAGCTATAAGGGGCCATACATGAAAAGAGCAGAAACTAATTAATTTTTAATCTGCTTCCTGTTAAATTGTTAAACTATTTCATAAAAGCAGATTTCATTATTGAATTAGACCAGGAAAAGGATAATGACAAGATAAAACAAATACACAGTCTCTAATTTGAGTTCAGTAATCTGACATCATCTGAGCAGCAAAAATATGGGAGAGTTGTTAAAAAGGATGTCACAAAACTACTGAGTTTAGTACAGAAGGCAAAATCTTTCACTGCAGATCCAGGCTCTGTGTCAAAACTAAAAGAAGGTAAATTCTCCTAATCAAAGGTAAAAAATTGACCTAATTAATTTTACAATTAACCTTGATAATTGAAAGGAAAAAGGGTCACCTTCACTGAGTTTGCTCAGTGTTTAGTTTCAGAGTATAAGCAAACTCATTCCTGTTAATAAGGCTACTACTCCCAAATGTTGATGTAATAAAGTAGAAATTAATTAGCAAATGCAAATGAAGACTACTTTTATTATTATGTACCATAGTTCCTAATTTATTATTGCAAAACATACAGCTATTTTAATATTAACTTTTGGAAATTCTCTGTCTTAGTCACGTACAAGAAGTAGACTTCTGTGAGAAAGGCTAAATAAAGAAATTTTTAACAATGAGATTAGTATTTACTTGGACAATATTTCATACAAAATTAGGGGTACTCCATTTTTATTTGCCAAAGCTGTGAATAACTGTAACTTAAAGCACACTATATAATGTACTTTGGATTTCCTGAAAGGTGGGGAGCAGCTTCTGCTTTTGTGTTAAACTGACTGGAATAGGAGAAGCTGGCACCTTACTTGTTTAAATCCTTCTTAAACCACAAAGGTGGTAGCTTATTTACTTTATCAGCAAAACTGTGCTCCCAACACCTCAATGTCAGCCACCTGGGTAAAGTTCTCTCAGCTAGTGACACCCCTGGGAGTTGGAAGTTAGGTTTTACTCTTAAGGTTGCTTGATACTATTTTGACTTTCTACAATAATGAGTTTCACACAAAGACCTCAAAGTCTCTGAGCAACCTTTAATGTAGATAAATACAACTGTATCTATAAAGTAGAAGCTCAGAGGGATTTGCTCAACACACAGGGAGAACTTGCCTGTGATCACATAAAATGTATTTTATTATTACGATGGCCAGCTGCAGTAGAGCACCTTTACAGGCTCTATATACCAGGGAGGTTTTACTATTTCCTGAGACTGTAACTAAATGTATTCGATATATTTTTTTTCCTTCACATCCTGCGTACCAATTACAATACCCACACAGAATTCATTACATTTTCTTTAATTCTCCAGTACAAGAGATCACAGAGAAAAGCTGTATCAAATCTGTGAGTACTGTGTCAAGAACCTGTGCAATTTTCTTGGTTAGACTGCTCAGGGAATTATCTTGGCTTGTGCTATAGAAGTTTAGAATTATGCTCTAGCTTTTTCAAAAACACTTTAAAATTATCTACCTACAGCCAACAGCTGGTTCCCAATGTGACTGCCAGTTTCAATGAAGAATCTCTTCAACAGCCTGCAGAACCCATTTCTGGTATCACTACATCCAGCTTTACTGAAGCAAATGCAATAGTTTTAAGATATATGTCTGTTCATCACCAAAGGCTGATGGAGGGAGAAAAGGGAAAGTACAGTGCATTCTATCCTGTGCACAACAGCAATATCTATCCTGTGAAGAACCTGGAGACATGTTCCTTATTTCAATTTATAGTGTATTTTAGCTCTTCTATGTTACCTTGGAAAGAAAAGAAACTAAAACTCATGATTATCTGTAACACTGAGAAACTTCACAAGTCACAAACCCCATCCCTTGAAAACTGAATGCCCCATTCCTTCCAATGACTCCTTCCCAAAACACTTGGCAAACTCATCCCTTCAGACACCATCTGATGGACAGCCCAGGATCTGGGAGCAGAGCACAGACTCCTGGTCCTGACAACCACGGCTGGCCAGGAGCTGTCTGCAGCCAGTGTCTGCTCCAGCAGCACAGCTGGGAAGGAGGCAGAATGACCCTGACTTACCTTACTGGCAGGGTAATTTGTCACAGTGAGTAAAATTCCCATTAGCAAGACCCAAAAGAAGCAGCAGCTTACAAGGATTTAATGCTGTTTTACTTTATTTCCACCAGAGTTTCACTCCTTTTGCATGACCCCTATTTTACTCTCTCGTTTGCAAGGAGCTGGTGTGGCCAGCTGTTCTCTTTGACAGGGACTGGTGGTGACAAGAGGCACTCGTGGTGACAACAGGGGTTACCTCTGAGGGAGCCAGTCCCATCAGCATTCATCTGGTGGGTTGCTGCAGAACTGCAGGTATGACTTCTGAGTTCAAAACTACACTGAGCAACGGCTAAAAGTAATGGTACAGAAACTATTTGGTCCCACTCATTAATTAACTGTTGGAAATTACTAAAGAAGCAGAATTAATGAAAATAGGAAGCTGGTTCTTTTATTTATCACTCAAGAGTGAGAAGTAAATATTATAACTCTATATAGAAGCATAATATGGTGATCTATAAAAACACAAGGGAAATAGAAAGACAGAATGCAGTCTGTTCAAAAAAACAGCTTTGTATAAAAGACTAAAATCTGAATACTTCCGAAGATTTATATTTTTTATTTTCTGGGATAATATATAGTCTTCTCATCAACTTTCCCAAATTTTATTTTCAAATAAACTAAAACATTCCTGATGGAAAACCCAATTTTAGTGAATGAAAATTTTCATAAGTGACTTAAAAACCCCAGCAAAAAAAGGTTGTACAACATCCAGCCTCTTGTAATCAAAACATGTAAGATTTTTTAACCCCTCTGTTTATGTTATGCGTCCATTTGAGGAAATTGCTATGAGACTGAGAAATCCTTAGAAATTTATTATTCTTGGTCAAAGTTAGGTTTTGTTTTTCTGAGTTAGAATTATGTATGTACCTAATTTTAAAGCCTACAGAGTCAAGAAAATACAAGAACATGTTTCAAGAACAATGGCCAAAAATACAAACAAGTACCAAAGATGGGAGCCACTGATCAACCTACTCTTATGTTTAGCTGTAGAGTTGATAACTGTGCTCTTTAGATTTAGGGCATTAAAAGTATATTTACAGATTCCTGCCAGATTTTTGTAAAACATCGTTGGATCCAAGACTGGCTGTGTATCCCACTAAAGAGGAACAGCAGATTTCCTTTAATAGCACAGATGTGTGGAAATGGAAAGCTGGAATAGGTGCACTGTGTTATGAGTGGGATTGCTCTTCTTTACCACAAATCCCACCCATGAAGGAAGGAGGTACAGTTCTTCAATAAATTGGCAACTGGGACTTGCTGCATTCCAGAAGGCAGTGTCACTGCATGTGACTGAGACTGACTTGTACAACCCATTTGCAAGTTAAATCCTCTGCCACACTTGTTGCTTCCCTTAAAACCAAGCCTACAGGATTGCAATGTCAACACAATTCATGAGCTAACATTGAAATGATATAAAAATACATTAATTTATTACTATGTCTTAATTACTTAACGAAATTCTGCAGGACATTTGTAAACATTTTCTTTTAATAAAAATAACTTTTTAAGTGTAGGAAACTGGAGGATGCAATGGAAGATGAATGGGGCAACATGACAACTTTTAGAAAATATTTGCATAAAGAATACTTTTTTAATTAGAGAAACATGACTCATCTATAGTGGATGTATCTGCACAAATATTGATATATTTTTATCTATATATCACAGCAATTGCTTTGAGGCAAAATTATATAAATCATTATTTATGGAAAACCCTAGAAGGAATTATTTCCTGTTATTTAAAATTCATCTCAAGAGCAAAGAAATGCCATAAGAAAATTGCCCAAGATTTTCTCTCCTGTGCACATGCAAATATTCATACACTCATTTTTCTCCTTTTACTTGACATTTATTTTGTTCACATCCATGATATCCTTCCTTCTCTCTTGGAGAGGGGGGACATGGAGCCCAACAAACCAATAGTTTATGTTCCTAATCCGTAGTCCTTGCATATTTTTCTATTCATGAGAAGTGATTATATTTACATGGGAAAGAAACGGCCTATTGAGCTGAGCACAGTACTAATGATCCTAAATCTTTCAAAACAATTGTTTTGGCTATTCTCTTCCTCTTGGACAAACAGAGGGAACACAAGCTCCAGGTGTGAATCTCCTTATGCAGAGTTTGGGTCTTTACTGCTAAGCAATCATGTCCGTAGCTGAGAACCCTCCAGAAAAGTCCTGGGAAATAAAAATTCTCATCCTTAGAAGGTGGCCTTACACCCAAGAGTAAAAAGAGTGCCCCAGCTTCAGCTTTCCCTCTCTCCCTGAGAGAGTTCCTCAGTGCAAGGCTTGGAGGCATCCAACAGGATAACAAAGTGCTGTGGGTCCAGGCAGTAAAAGGGAAATGCTGCCCCAAATCGATCTCATAGAATTTTGCACACACACCCCCCACAAATCCCTTCAAGTTGCTCACCATCCTCATAACATGCTGGTTAGGAGAGGCAGAGTTTCCAATACTTGATGGATTGATATTTAAAACACCAATTTTAACACCTGCAAAAGTGTTTAGAACAAAATTTGAATTTCTATTTTATAAATGCAATTTTATGACACAGTAAGAGGCAGCAGGGGTGTCTTCAAAAGCAGTACACATGGATAAGTAGCCAAGATTTAAATGAGATTGTATGCTTATGCAATTTAAAACAACTAAAAACTGTGATGCAGGTACAGTCTACATAGATAATGTGGTTTTGCCCTTCCCCTACCTGCATATTCCATAAAAATGATCTGATGGCAGTGCCACTGGCAGTGGCTGGATTCCTTACTAGACAGCTGCTAAAGGAAGGGGAGCATCTTTGTTTGCATACAGACACACACCACACCCATCCAACCTCACACACTGCCTCAGCACTGGGCAGCACCATCCCTCCAAAGCAGCACATTCATGGAGGGCTTCAAAAGGGGGAGAAAATTCCCATCATGCTTCCCTGTCCCCGTTTTCACTGCCTTTCACAGCACATGCAGGCAGAAGTCCCTGGTTAAAAGCATACTTTTAACATGTGTGTAAATTCCTTCCAAGGATTGTGATTATTGGCTCACAGCTTAAAAGAAAATGGAGAGCAGCTGAAGGGAAATAGGAGATATACTGTGGATCGAAACTGCATCAGACACAATTCACTGCAGGAGCCTGGAGGCTGTTCCAAAGCACCAGCAATGAAACAGAGAATTTTTTAATGTAAGCTGTAGCAAGATACTTTTTTTTTTTTTTTTTTTTTTTTTTAAAAAAAGACCTGAAAGTGAATAGGCAGAAAAGTGATGTAAAAACCTGATTCACTAAGGGCACTGGCTCAGAAGCAGCACTTTGGTTTATGTTCTCACCACTTGCTGCTCACAAAGAGCAGAGAACATACCAACATAATAACTGATAAGAGAGCTCATAAAAAGGAATCCAGGAACTGTATGTTTTGAAGGAATTTCTTTAGAAAAATGGAGGCACTGACCAAAAGGCTTACAGCTGTCAATGTGCCTTTTTCACTTGCAGGTTGGTCTCTCCAATGCCAGCAAATGAAAGGATATTCAGTTCATGCTCTGAGCAGCATTTTCATTTCCTCTGGGTCTTGTGGAGCTCCTGCGATTGACAGACTTACTTTGCAGCCATGCCCCCTCATCTTTTGGCATGTCAGATGCCTACAGGTCAGTGGATCATGGAATATTCTTTGAGAAAAGTTGTTGTAGGTTTTCTATCAAACAATTTCTAGCCTTTTTCCTAGATGGTGGGGGTTACAGCATTTCTTACATCCCCTTTAGGGTCTGTGAAATGGGGCTCAAAAGGTGGTGCTGTAGGCAAGGAGTAAAATGTGACTCAGTAGCAGCTACTGCAGCCATCACATAGTATTTTGCATCAGCACTTTGCCAAAATTCCCTGGTATCTGTGGTGTGAAAGAGCAATGAACCCCACGGGGTTTCAGAGACCTTTTAGAACATCTGCCTAGGCAAGGTAGACCCCCACTGTGCCAGTTTTGCATGGGCTGGTTCTTGGTATTGGGGAGGGCCACAGAGGTCCTATTTTCCCTTTTGGTAACATTATTTTTTCCAAGATCATGTCAGATTTACCTGGAAATACAGTTGTACATTACCAAAAAGCATGCCATTACTCCTTTTCCCCCACTTTGGTACAGAAAAGGAAACACATTAACATTTCACAAAGAAGTTACATGGCTCTGAGCACTTTCCCATCTCATTACAAAAGCCAGTGTTTGCTAATCAAGAACTCAAAGACTGATAAATGGTCAATTGGAAATTAACTTTTTTCTGATAGAAGAAGCTGGTGCCAAACTAAAGGCTTTTGAGTTTCCTTATCATTAGAATGAGAGCTACCTCAGTTGCTATTTTACTTGCAACCTTTATCATTATACAAGGCAGATCAAGATAGCTTGAGCTCTTTAGAACTTACATTCCAGGTCCAAATTCAAATATCGCAGCTTCTGCCTGTCTCCATTTCTTGTGAGTTAGAAGCCATTGGTGTTTGAGATAATTTTTCATGGCAGAGCCCAAGTGAAGCATCAGAGCTGGCCTTTGCAGGAGAGCAGAACAGATCTGGCAGAAGTGCTAAGGAGAGACCTTCACAGCTCACAGCATCTGCTGGGACAGATAAAGCAAACCCACTTGCAAAGAAACCTGGGGAGGGAGGCATAAGAAAAGGATTAAAACCTAGGCAGAAGTATATTTATACATACAAGAATAATGCTGGCGTGTGCAATGCACATGTGAAAGATAACAGTACTGTATTTAATCGTTTTGTTAAAAGCTTTGGGGAGGTCAGCTCAGGTCACAGAGCAGAGATATTGTGAGCACAGAATGGAGAAGAAAAGCTCATAGGAAAGGGAAATGAGAAAGTCAAGTGAAAAGAAGGCGTTTAACTTTTTGGGGAGGAATTCTTAAAAGAGATGGATAAGATAAGAAAACTAATGCAGCCTGACTTTTTCATTTCTTATTAATGTGGAGTAAAAGTGTAATGAGGATATGTGAGAGATTACAACAAACATATTGCAGGGGCACCTAGGAGAGAGAGAAAATCCCTGAATCACTTGCCAATTAGATAAGGAAGCTTTGATATAAAAATAGCAATGACTATCAGCTACAGATGCTTAGTACCTTTGTTCCTCCACCAAAGAGAAGCCCATCAAGTGAAAGCTGGTATTTCCAGTTTCATGTCTGATAACAGATCAACCTCAGAACGAGACCTCAGGCACTGGGGCACAGCTCACTGTACAGGATTTTTCCAGTGCTCCCAGCCTTCACTTTAATAGCCTACGCTTTAACAGCTGCGGATTAATAGAAAAGCCTATCAAATGGAAAGTTAAAAAAAGAAACTCAGGTCAAAAATCCTGGTTTTGGCAATGTACCTCAGCAGCGGCCACATGCAATCCCTGGGATGCTGTGCCCTGTGCTGGGATGGCACTGCTTGGCAGGGGCAGAGGGCAGAGCAGGACTGCTCTGTTGCTGACAGCCTGGGACACCCAGGGCTTCATCCCAGCTCACAGAGAAACCCAGGAAAGACCAAGAGAGAAACTGCCAGGAGACAGAAGAGAAAAGCTCTTGGAGGCTTTTTCAGTAGCAGCCCCAGTAGAGAGTAGACAGTCAAGAGTTCCAGGGGCACTAATCTGACCCCCAACTTCCCACATATTTGGCTGTGCCAGCCTCTCCCCTCCAGGGATCCCCATGGCTGACCAAGAGGAGGTGGCACAGGTGCTCCAGCAGCCTGTGGTGTCTCTGACCTCTCTGACAGCCCACACTGCAGAATTCAATTTTCCCCATTGTGCTGCCATGTCAAAACGTGAGGGAATTATGTGTGGGACTGCTCCTGCAGCCACTCTACCCTGGCAAAAGGCAACAAGAAGCTTCTGCTGGGTTCAACACAAGAGTGCTGAGCCTTGAGATCATGAGTAATATGGTATTAACATCTCCATGATGTGTTTTCAGAACTTGCACTTTAATAAAACAACATTTTCAAGACAAATAGAATTAATGAGGCTGAGTAATGTTTACATCTTTCAGTATTCTCAATCCCATGAGCAGATATGTTTATGTTCAGCAATCTGAATACAACAGAAAACATTCATTTTTACCATATCACTTCAGCTGAGCTTGAGTTAAAGGCTAAAAAATTTTGTGCTTTGCTCTATTATAACTAATATTACAGCTGGAAAAGAACTTTAGCTTCATGTTCCCAATTTCTTCATTTTTGTGCACTTTTAAACACATATACATGTGCCAGCATATTTCACAGGCCTTTTGATGTTTTATTATCTCTGGATGTGGGTGGTTTGTTTCCAGCTATAGTTTGAAGTGCAAATTTCCCTCTCAGTTTTCCTGTGTGAAGGTTAAAAATACAGTCATGAAATATCTGCCACATCTTTTCTTTCCTGGGTTTCCAAAGCGGAAATCTAAAACAAGGTACTTCTCTTCAAATATTTGCATTATTAAAAAAAAAAAAAAAAAAAAGCCTCCAACAA